>MU846163.1:0-45099 GCA_030867225.1 Colletotrichum caudatum
TTTGTTAGGTTGTAACATTATACTAATATTATAAAAGTAATAACTTAGGCTATTAAGGCTATAAATAAGTATAATAAGATTATTATAAATCTCTTATAACCCTTTTTAAAAGTTTACTTATAGATAAGTTATGCTTATTATAATGCTATATAATATGTCTAGGGTATTTGCTAATAGTGGTAGTAATAGGTTCTGTTAGATCGGGATGGCATAGGGATCCTGTGATAGCGGCGGTGTATAGGACCAGGGGAGGGAGTTCTTGCTGACTTAGAGGATGGCGTTCTAGATGGCGGTTAGGTTGACAGAGGGAAAAGGGGTTCGAGTTGGCGGCGTTTGGCAGAGTGCCTAAGGGCGATTTAATCTAGTGTTAGACGTTCAGGGAGGAAGAAGTCTTCTTAGGTCACCAAAGGCCCTAAAGTGCAATATCAAACCTTGTTTCAAAACTTAAAAGTCACGTGCCCATTGATTAAAAGAGGTGTTGTTTGCTAGCAGGTCAAAGTGAAAGTCGTTATCGGCTAAAGCTCTACACTCACGCGGTACATGGCCATAGGCCAATTCTATACCATATTAAGACATTGAGATATGGCGCAGGTCAGAGGCGCCGCATATTGGGTTTTTATGTACTGTGATATTACATCTACCAGGCGAACTGCACTAGGCCTCTTATAGGGGTTTAGGGCAATTATATTCATCAATATAGGCTAATAAGAATATAAAACACCTTATAATATAGCCTCTAATAGTACTACTATAAAAGGTAGAAATATATAAATATATAAAGTAATAACATATAAAGCTATTATAATATTTACATTACGGCCTGAAATACTATATAAGGCAGCACGATGTAGTTTCCCGATAATTTTGTTGGTATCTAGGCAATATTTACATTTACACAGTTTGAGCTTGTTTTTGATGCTGTTTTAGTCGGTAGAGCTATTTGAAATTGGAAAATTCGGCGAAAGATGACACCAACTGGGTAATACCGCAATTCATTACCGGTGTAGAAGAAAAGCTGTTGCTGTCCTTAAGCCACTGATGATCTTACCAAGGGTCGACTGGCCGTAACTTTATCTCAATTCCCCCCTTCGGCTTGACTGTCAACATGCCACCTGGCGCGGGAACATCTCCCTCCCGAGCCATTTCAAACTCGAATCGACCAACTAAAGATGCGACAAATGCTCGTACAGTAGCTCTGGCGTACAAGTCCCCGATGCACTTTCGCGGCCCGTGAAGAAATGTCAAAAAGGCATAATTGCTCTGTGCACCTCCGCTGTTGTTTGCTGTGCCGTTATCGTTCAACCATCGACCAGGATCAAAGGTCCCCGCCGTAGGGCCATACGATTCTTCAAAGTGGTTGATTGCGTAGGGAGTGAGAAGTAGCCTTGTACCTTTGGGCACCCTATGCCCGAGGATGGTTGTTTCGCACCTGGCTTGACGCGAGATTACCGGCGAAGTAGGCATGAACCGGAATGATTCATTGCAAACAGCATTTAGAATGGGCAGGCTTTCAAGAACTTGAGGGTCAAATTCCGTGGAACTTTGCGTCAGAAACCGGTACGGGATGTTCGCTTTGATTTCGTCCCGCAGCTGGGTTTGCCAGTTTGGATGCTGAATCAAGTACCAAACTACCCAAGCAAACGCAGCAGAAGTTGGCTCATACCTGCAAGAGTAATTGTTAGGAGAGAACACTAGACCTCCTTAGGGGAGAAGTTCTTACCCTGCGGCCAGAAGCGAAGGGATTTGGTCCCTAAGCTCTTCTTCGGTAAAGGCTTTACTTTCGATAAACTGGCCAAGGATGTCTTTCTGGTCCTCTGTGTGGGGGCTTTTCTTCCGCTCGTTGAGAAGTGCTTCGCATGCCATTTGGGCGCCGGCGTGGGCTTCGTCAATGCGCTTATTGATACCTCCGGGAATAAGTTTCAAGGTCCAGCGGGGGAGAAACGCCGACACCATGAAAACCAATTGCAAGTCCCAACCTGTGCTCCCGCCAGTTGCGAAGAGCCTCAGCAGTTTGTTCCTGGATTCCTCGTCATCCACGTCCACTCCAAACACAGAACGACCAATTGTGTTTAGCATGGCCTTCTCAACCCAAGTAGTCACGTTTCCCGTGACAGTGCCATTTCCGCCAGGCTGAGCACAGCCTTGTATATCATCTGTCATTGCAGTAGCTTTGGCCCAGAAGACGGGGTACAAGTCTTTTATCTTGCGGAAATGGAAAGCTGGACGCATGGATTTCCTGACGTGTTTGTGTTCTTCACCTTCAGCAGTGAGGAGCTTGGAGCCAGTGAATCGACGAATGAGATTTCGGGCCGCTGGAGACTTTTCAAAGTCGTATGGCCGCCGAACGAGGACTTCGGACAAAGCTTCCGAGTTGGTCAATAGCAGGTACTCCGTGTTGAAGAAGCTGAAGTACCGAATCACGCCAGAATTAGGGATCGTTTTCATTAATTCAAGAAATGCAGCGCCACGTGGATGTGAAAACTGGGCGAATCCCTGACCGATGAATGGGATTCCAACCTGGGACTCTTGTTAATTCACGTGACGACCGGAAAGAGCTTGTGAAAGCCACCTACAGGCGCTGTCGGATAATGTCTCAGGGTGCTAACGAATCGCGGGTAGATAGCCGCACGATAGATAAAGCGACAAGCTAAAGTGATGATGAGAAATGTCTTTATGGCATCCGCCGATACAATCGGAGCTCTGTCGCCGGGAAGCATCGATAGGAGTAACCCTATCGTGCCACCCAGTATGAGAAGCGCTGATACAGACATGTCGAAAATATGATCTTATGAGTGAGAAGGTCGACGTACAAGCACGACTTTGGGCAATGCAGCTATTTTGGCGTTGATATACTAACCACCTAAACTGTCGATGCTGTACATGTGGGGAATTGCCCAGGAGCAGAGCGAGCCAGCATTCGGTAAGCTTGGATTAGCCCTGTGATTATTGGTCAACTTTGCATTAACCGAGCGTTTGGGGGGGGGTGACGTTGATGTCATATGGGGGAATATATTGAGGGGGTTATTCTATACTACTCTAATGCGGCAACTAAGTTCGGAAACCTCATCAATTAAGGTTCAGCTTTAGTGGTGCCTGTGTTCAGTTGCGACCCTGTAGAAAAGCTAAAGTGGCCGGATCTTCTGTCCTACAAATATCCGCAAATGTGGATCCAAGGATGCGAGACACTGCCCATGTGTCAACTGGTGGGACCAAAGGCGTCCGGTCGTAATTCTGAGAAAAGCGACTGGGAAGGTTTCTTACGGAAAGAGGTTGATCGTGGTATTCATTTGATTCGTATCACGCGTGCCTTCAACCTGTCTGAAGTACAATCAGATACATCAGTCATAGGTGACATTAACAAAAGTACGTGCAGCTCAGCTGGCAAAGAAAGGCCTTCTGAGGCTGCTACGCCCCGGAAACAATGAGGGAATCCCGCAGTAATACGACGCAGTTTTCAAAGTATTCTACTCATGTATTGTTTCGTCCAAGCACACACCCAGAAAAAGCCATATTTACTACTTACTCCTAAAAAAAGACTGAAACTACTCTATAAAACTCGACAAGTTAGATTACAGAATCTGCCGAGTTTCTACGCCGCCGGCACCAGTTTCACTTTCACGCCATCTTTGGGGGCGACGCTGAGGGTCCACTGCTCCCTCCAATCTCTTGGGTCCATATTCTCGATCCTTTCGAACGCATGAGCCAGCCTCGCCAGCACATGGCTCACTTGGGTCAACGCAAACTTCTGGCCGGGGCATATTCTCGGGCCTCCGAGGAACGGAAGATACTCCCATCCATGGCGTCCCTTCCTCTCCGATTCCGGACTCCAACGTTCCGGCTCAAAGTCCTCGGCATCAGGGCCCCAGAGATCGGTCCGCCTTTGCATCACGTAGACACTGAAGAGCACTGTCGTGCCTTTGGTCACCAGCAGCGGCGCCTTGCCATCTGGGCCACCGCCGACCGGGAATACCGTGTCCCGAACGGCCATGCGGCCGTTGTTGGCGATTGGGGGGAATAGGCGAAGGGTCTCGGCCACTACCCATTTAAGATACTTCATGTCCTCGAGAGCTTCGTAGGTCAAGGGTGAGACGTAGTGCTGCAGCACGTTCGCCCTCAGCTTGGCCCAGATGTCGGGTCGTCGTGCGAGCAGGTATAGCGCGAAGGAGACGGTGGCGGATGTTGTGTCACGGGCAGCCATGACGATGGTGACGATCTCGTCACGCAGAAGAATGGGGTCGCTTGTGTCCTTGGCCATCTCATTCAGCAAGACGTATCTTTTGGGTAGTCGCGCCTCCTCGTCAGACGCCTCTTTGTTTTTGGCGTCCAAATTTCTCAGCTCCAAGGCCTGCGCAACGTACTGATCGGCAAAGGCGTGTACTGTCTTGCACGCGTCCCAGAACTTGGGGTCGCGGTGCATGGGCATGAGTTTTCCGAGTCGTATCCTGTATATCACACCTTCCAGGGCGTAGTCCAAGGCCTCATTCAGTAACAAGGCGGATGTGGAAGCGTGCTCGGTCAGGAGGCCGGTGCTTTCGCCGAAGAGGTACTCCGTGTTGGCATCGAGGATCATTTGTTGCACGAGTTCCTGGATGTCGACATTGCAGCCTTTCCGCTCAATTGCGCGGATCAACTGCGTGGCGTGGCGCTCGAAGATGCTCAAATCCGTGGCCTGGGCACGCGCAAAGCTTGGCCGGATCAGAGCCCGTTGATGGTGCCATTCTTCACCGTCGGCGGCGAGAATCCCTCGGCCCAGCAGTGGCGCGACACTCTTTGCTCTGAGGTCTCCGTTGGAGAAGTCCTTGAAATGCGATGACAGGGCACATTTCAGCACGTCAGGGTCGCATGTCGAAATAGTAGTTGAACCGAACAAGTCGAACGAAAAGGTGCGGCCGAATTTCTTGTGGCGTTTAATCAGGAGGTCCAGGTAGTGATTGTTCCTGAAGCCCTGAATAGTCTCAATATGAGTGTCGATGCCGAAGATTGGGTCCCTTTGCGGGTAGGCGGGACACGGGCGGCAGTTGTTCTTGGAAGCGATTTGGCGGCGGTGTAATCGCAATTGTAGACAACGTAACACGTAAAAAACAACTACAATTCCCAGTCCTTTGACAAGGAGTGAGATTGCTGCCAAGGCCATGCTGGTTGGATGATGGAGCTGATGATAGAAGAATCGGATACGCGCGTTACCCGACTGAAGGCTTGCGGATCGGATGGACGGTAAGAAAGAGAGAGAGGTCAACAGAGAAAGGAATAAGGTCTTTGCGTCTTATTGCCAAACAATTTGATTTTGCCCGGTGAGATCCCGGAAGATTCGCCAGATGGATTTCCCTCGTTATCACATCAGGTGACGATGGACAGCGATTTCGCCGAGGGCGGAGTAGAGCCAGCGGGCGTGTTGTCTGAGAATACATACAATTCTTTGCCCATCTAACTACTTCTATACCGGCGTTTTTGGAGTAAAAAAATGGGTATTCAGGGTCTTGGCAAAAACGCTATCCATCCGCACTCAATGGGATAGTGCACCGTCTTGACTCGTTCGTAGCATCTATATACAATAGAAATCTAAAGGGACTTATCCTGCAGCAACACTCATCAGCCAACTAGGGTATCTCCACTCATACATATAACAGACTTTAAAGCGGGTTCTGCTGTCATTACTATTCAAAAGGTTTGATTTGTTCCTTAACTATTGAAGCTCAAGAACGACCAATTCTATAAAAAAACTCTAAAACTAGGTACCAGACTAAAAAAGAAAAGGGGCGGAGGTGATGTGGCCACACTTACAGTAGTAGATAAGGGAACAACGTTAAAACCCCCCGTACAAGCTTTTCGTCCTTACGCACACTGGGACTGAGTCTACGCTGTAACTTCAGCCTACTAATTATAGACGCAAGGGGTATAATACGTAGTGTAGGAGACAGGGGATAAATTATCTCATCGGGTGCGCCTGAACCCTATTTGTGCCAAGGGCGGGGTAGAGCCAATTACATTTACTGCCTGGGAATACATACAAATATTTGCCGGATTAAATACTTCTATTGGGGTTTTTAGAGTACAGGGTGGCAGGGGTAAGTTAATTACCCCCAAGATGTTACCCCCTATAGCTGATATCATTATAGAGGGGGTATATCTGCCAAAAGTGAAGTCCTGTAGTGGGGGGGGGGTGAACATTAGTTACCTACTAGGGGTAATTAACTTTGGCCTGGTACCATTATAAAAATGGATATTTTAGGGCTTAGGGTCCAGCCGCACCTAGTGGTGTGGTGTATACACACCTGAAGCTTATGCCGAACCAGACGAACAGTGTAGTAGCCACAGAGCGGGTCAAGTACGCAGGGGACAGGGGGCAAACTATGCCCCAGTGGTGTCGTGCGTACACGCCTAAAGCTTACGCCAAACCAGACGTACAGTGTAGTAGCCACAGAACGGTCCGAGTATAGCTGTCAAAATCGGGCTGTACCTTACCGCGGGGTGTGTGTACCGGGCAGTCGGGTAAGCCGAATCCCACATCACAGGCCTGCTAATGGGAGTTCAAGAGTGCAGATACAAGGTGCGCCGCGGACGCCGCAGTACAGCAGATGCGAACAGTTCAGTGCAATCTTTGCTCTTTATTAGAGAATCGAAAATGTGCTAGGTTGTGCTGTACTATTCCTACGCACCCACTCGGATTGCCTGCCTGGCCACGCAACCTTGGGACCTGCACACGTTTGTATTACATACAATTAGCGAACAAGCAGAAGCACCATTCAGCCTATGAAGTGAATACTGTGTTTATCGCAGCCGCTTAACAGTAACGCAACTTATCAGTCCTTCCTTGTCCAAGGTACATAGTGCCATGGGACTCGGTGGTACTACTGCATCGCGTTAAATTTCCGGCCGCCTGGGCCGCCCCAACTTGACAACTTGCTTCAGCTGGTTGACCAAGGTTGGAGTTGCGGCCGCAATATACACCCACCTAGGTATTCATCTCGCCGCCCCTCCCACACGAAGTAAAACGGTCGGTGTGAGATGTCGAGAGAGTCAGGTTTAACTTTCATGTCTTTTTTGACGTGGGCCAATGGTACAAGGCCCCTGACGAGTCACCGCCCTTTCACCTTGTCAATAATACAGAGCCAAGTCTGATTCCAGCATCAACAATCCATCATGGGAGGGGTGGGGGACAACGGTCCACGCCCAAATTTGCGAAAGAAAGTTTAGTATCCGAATGAGCCAGAGAGGGAATTTCATTTTGCGAGGGGTTTCCGAGGGTTTTGAGATTTTCTGTTGATTTCTTCTTTATTTATCAATACAAAAGAGTAAAACTAGTTAGTCTCATGTTGAAGAATAATTTATGATATCACCAAGACCACGTTATTAACGCCACGTGGAAACTGTCAACACTATGCTGACCTTGGCTTTTGCCATGGGATCTATGCTGCGAACAGAATTACAAGAAAGAATTTTCTTGGACATTTGATTTAGTTATATTCCGACTCCCGAAGCCTCCTTTCTGTAGTGCTGCGTGAAGTCGTACCGCAGACCCAGCCGCTGCAGGAGAAACTCCTTTCGCGCCTCGTCGCTCCTTGTCCAATCTGGCCTCTGCATCAACTTCTCGCGGGGGTATCTGCAGGTTGTCTTCATGAAGTTGTCCGTGGTTACCACGTCCGTGATGCTGTACCACTTCTCCTTTCGCTTCTCACTGTAGAGGTCAAGAATGGACTCGTCGGCCACGCCGTTCCAGATGCCCAGGAGGCAGTCGGCAAGGCCGCCTGCGTCGACGAAACCGCCCGTCACGCCCAGCCCGCCCAGGGGGTTGCAGAGATGAGCGGCGTCGGACGCCAGCATGACTCTGCCGACGCGCATAGATGGAGCGCACCGCTGATGGATCTTGTGCGGCGCCCAGCCCAGCATCTCGTACTCGTCCGGCTTAGGGTTGCCCGGAAGGATTTCCTCCAATCGGCTGGGAAGTCTCTTTTCGACCTCCTCGTAAGACATGTCGCCGGGCTCAGCGTAGGTGATGCGGAACAGCCCCTCATTGTTCAGCTTCGCTGCAATCTGAATTTGTTTTCCAATAGTCAGTATCGCCAACCGCCTACCTGAGTTACGGTTCTGTGGTATGAGAGCTTACGAAAAAGTTTTTCGGATGTGAGACAAAGTTGGCGTGGGTGAAGCCAAACTTCTTCTCGAGGTCGTAGTAGGTCTGTGTCACCGTGCGCATTTAGTTTCCAACGTCGTTGTTTTCCGTGGGGCAGTGCTGGCACCAGACAGAGACAAAGAGACAGAGAGAGGAGAGAGAGAGAGAGAGACTCACATCGGTAGAAACCAACTGAACATCCCAGGTCTTGCCCGGGAAATCGCTACCGAACAAGCTCTTTCGAACAGTGCTGTGGGCTCCGTCGCAGCCTACGACATAGTCCGCCTCGATCCTGCTCTGCCCTTCAGGCGTTTCAACATCGACCCACCCCTTCGTCTCGTCCTGGCCGACGCCCAGGACCTTGTGGTTCCACGAAAGGGTGACGAGAGGGTTGTTCTCAACCCGTTTGACAAGAATCTCGAGGAGATCCTTTTGTGGCAGACATGCCGACCTGAGGTCCTGGCCGTCAATGTCGGCGAGCAAATTCGTGTCCAACAGACCCAACGCACGATACTCCCCGCCGAATTGCCGCGAGGTGAAGCTTGTTGGCGGGAACCCTCTGCGACGGATTTCATCCAGGACGCCAGCTCGCTGGAGATCCGGAATGGAGGCCGTTCCGTAGTAAGCGGCCCTGGGTCGCCTGTCAACGTCCGCGGCGGCTTCCAGGACTTGCACCTCGATACCTTCTCTGGAGAGGAGGAGCGTAAGGAGCAGGCCGGCAGGACCCGAGCCAACAATGATGATCTAGCATCCCGGACCGTTAGCCCTAGTCACTCATCTCAAACCGTCGCTGCTCAGAAATCACCTTCTTGAATGGGCGTGTATGAGCCATCCTAACGTTGCAAATAATTTCCCGGGACCAGAAGGAAGGGTACTATTCAAGCGAAACAAGAAAGTGAGGCAATGAATGAATCGATCTATCTAGTCGTAAATATGTCTACCAAAGAGAGGTGGATCTAAGGAAACGACTGGCTGGTCTTTAACATCTCAAGGGAGCTTCTTCCCGATCACCTCGGTTGCATCGACACAATCAATACATATTACCTAAAGACCATTTCACCGCATAGCCCGGCCGTCCACCCCGTTCACTGGACCGGGGCATGACTCAATCAAAGCCGGTTAAAAATTTAGTTCATCGTGGATATCGCTGAGGCCGACAACATACCAACTCAAAAATAAGAGGACACTTGTATGCTCCGCTGGTCATTGAATGCGGAAGTACACTTAGGAGGCATGTTTCAACCGGACAAGGGGATGTCCAAGAATGGTCAATGCCTGATCTAGGTAGGGGATCAAGACTACTCTAGGCCCTAGGAACCTGAGCCAATTGATCGAGTCAGTTGGTTCCTTCAGCCACTGACACTGAGCCTAACTTTACGACTCTCGGTTCGTCGGATATACGGAGTATTGATGGGTTTGAACTTGGGTAACGACGCGACGTTCAACCGGGGGGGAAGGGGAGGGGTTAGTACCACGGGTGTGATGACAAAAGCGGATCCGTAATTGCCATTGCGCAATTACGGCTATATCACGACAACGGGCAAGTACCGGGGGCTAGTGAAAAGTGTACAGCTAGGGTTTTGCAAGAAGCTTCTTAAAATTATCAACTGCAGGGTTCTGAGTCATGGAACTAGGATCACGTATTACTTGCTAACCAGGACAGCGAGGACGAGACCCAACGTATTCCAGCTGCTGACCTACTTTCCCCAGAGGATTGGAAAGTCCTCTGTGAGATCATCCATATCCTGGAACCCTTCTACCTACAGACTAAACGTCTAGAAGGTTGGGGGAAGGGGGATGCCCATGGCCGCCTATGGGAGGTACAGGTTGGCATGGAGTATCTCCTTGAGCACCTAGTTGACTGGAAGACTTGCTGTAATAGTGAGATTGATCCAGTGATTAACCTAGTTGCAGAGGAAGTATCCCAACCTTCTCAGAGTCGCCGAGGATGCCCTCGCCGCCAGCCTACTGTTAATCGAACGTTTCATGAGGATATACTTCCTCAACACGTGAGGGAAGACTGGAATCAACAGTCCCCTCAGACGGTCTCACAATTCAACACTCTAGACGAGCAGTACCAAATACATCTACGGTCTTCTATTGAGCTAGCCTGGCAGAAGCCATTCCGGTATTATGACCGCTTATCAGATTCACCCCTCTATGCTGCTGTAGTTATCCTCCAACCAGCTCTAGGTATCTCATACCTACGATCTGTCTGGGCAGGGGATCACCAACGGGGATGGGTAGCAAGGGCCTAGAGTGATCTAGAAGAGTACTTCAATAAATGGTACCAGTCTCAACAGCCAGAAGAATCAAACAGACCAACAAGGATACTTCCTATTGACATCCTCAATTATCTCTAGAGAAACAGTCAAATAGTCAAATATGGGGCCGAATTCGCTTTGATTGCTTTGAGAGCACCGCCGACCCAAGCTTTGTGCCCGCTTCCGGCAAGGCGACTATTTAGAAGGCACCGTAGGAACGAAGCTCGGGGTATTAACAATATTGGCGATTCCACGCGTTGCTTGCTTGTGTTGTGTCGTCCGATACGATATCTCTGAGTCTGGATCCTATTTGCGAGCTCTGCCGTCACCAAAGATTAGAAATGCGCCATCGACCAGAAATGAAGAGGATTGTGGTATCAACATACATGCGGGGGGAATATCAGTGTGAAGTGCGTTCCTGGAGTAGTTGTGACAGCCATCTGGGTGCCTTTTGGGAACAGTTTATCCCACCCATTGGGCCCCAAGTCGAGCCTATCCTCCAACATGAATTTGGTCACCTTGACCGTCGTGTCTAGACCCGAAGCTGCTGCGCCTCCGGGACCGTAGACGCCATCGGTAGCCCAGATTACAAACACCTTGGGCAGCGCCTGATCTCGCAGTGGAATGGTCAGAGGAGAGGGCTGGTACTCCTCGACACGCGCAATCGTGGCATCGAAGTGGTCCAATAGCCACTTCGGCGCCTCGTTGGTGCCCCAGTTCCCCATTAACCCTTGGCTTGAAAGGGTGGTGACGACGTCCATGGGAAGAGCCTCAAAGACGTTTCGGCACGGGCTATCGATGAGTATGAGCTTTTCCACCTCGACTGGGCGACCATCGTCTTCCGTCTCATGTTGCAGGAGGTACTTGGCGACTTCGAAGCAGTAGTATCCTCCGGCAGACCAGCCTCCCAGAATGTAAGGTCCCTTCGGCTGTAGACGACGAATCTCCGCAGCCCATATTGGAGCAATGTCTGGAATGGGGAGGAAGCCTCCGGGGTGTGATAGGAAAGGACTGTTCAGACCGTAAAGACATATGCCCGGTCCCAAGGAGGGGATGCGGGAATACGACATGGCGGAACCAGAGCCATCGGGAAGCAGAAAGACTGTTTTTCTCGGCGATTTCGGGGAGCCATGGAGACGAATGGATAGAGGCTGTTCAGGAAGCGTATCATTCGAGCCACCCTGAAGACCATCGGTAGTGCTGGCGGGCTCAGGAGGTGTCCCTGGTCCGGGGCTCGGGTGAAGGTCGATATTTTGGAGGAATTCTGTCAAGGAACCCACGGTTGGGCAAATCTCGAAGAGATCCGACGGCAGCTTGAGCCCGGTGGCTTTACGTACTTGGCTGAGAATAGACTCTGAGAGCAGCTTGTCGATGCCTAAATCTGTAAACTCGAGCTCGGCGTTTTGTTGCAGCTCTTCTGCTGGCTCACGAGCTTCTTGAGCAATGATGCCTAGCACCTGATCTATAGGTGAGGGCATGATTTGTTTGGTGGACAAGATGCAATACCTTGAGAGTCACTGATATCTCGCGCGAGTATGGTATGGAAAATACAGAGCTCCAAAGTTTCTCGACGAGAATGTGCCTAGGCTTGGACCGACCTCGGAAACCCTGTGCTGGTTTACAACATAAAATGCGTCTACTCGGCGGCGATTTGCATTTTCTGAAGCTTTGTAGTGCCCAAACGAGGTTGTAGCGATCAAGGAAGTCCAGTGTTGGAGATGAGAACCAGTTGCATCCCTGTAAACGGCATACCATTTAACCCATGCAGGGGCGGGCCTATAATTCGGGTTATATGCATGAGGTAGACGCAACCTCGGTTAGATGGATGCGGTTCTAGACCATTCTAGATCACCACCTTAGGCCCAGATTGACATCCAGGGGGAGGGGGTACGGGATCTGCCGCTAGGGAGGTGGGGTGCAGGCGTCCATGGGGAGGGGGGCGTTGCCATATCACGCAAACCTCGGGTTCCGGCATCATTTCAAGGTTCCTTGCGTCCACCCGTCCGCGGGCGTTGCTGTATCAAACTCTATGTTTCCCTCTGCCGGCGACGATCATAATCCGCCGTTATTGCTAGGAAGGTCATATATGGTTCGATGTCAGCTGATTATGATGGTAGCAAAGAAGAAAGATTAATTAACTCCTTCCTGATAGTTACTACACTGATACTACCTAACAAGTCTGACTGGAAAAGATTGACAAGAATCAGTATTGAAGCAAAAGAAAAAAGACAAGGAAAAAAAGAATGAAAGCAAATTAGTGTTACTTCAAAAGACAGTTTTTTTTTTTTTTTTTACAGAACAAATGATCAAAGAACCCAACCCCCCCCGAAAGCTGGGGGGGGCTTTCTCGTCTTGGCTCTTTCAACAGGTTCCTAGTCGATGTGGCCGCGGACTTGCCTTTGATAACGGTCTCGACGCCTAGTAGTTCAGGTGGCCGGAAATCGAATTATTAACCCAAGTTAGAAGCTTGTAATGTTGCTGCTTCGACGGCGTTGATGCCGCAAAACCAGCTTCCATTGTTTTGCCGAATTTTCATCTCTATAATTGTAATCTGCAGCTGATCCTAACAAAAAGGCAATAGAACTGTGAATATGGCATTCTGAATATCAGTTCTTTGTCCGTCATCTAATATTAAGAAGCCCAGTTTAAGTCGGCTCCTCCATGAAACTTGCTCGGCCCAGCCCATGAACGCAAAAATCATTGTAGTGTGCCCGCCGTGAACTCGTCGCCTCATCCTTAGCCTTCTCTGACTTCCTTCGGGATTAGCTCACTCTTCCCGGCAATCTTCTCCGCCAGCGCTGTGATCGGAACGCCAGCCATGACGTCAAACACGTTGATTTTGCTCTTCACCTCCCTCAGTGCCCAGTTCGCAATCTCAATGGCCACTAACGAGTCCACGCCGTAGCTATGGAGGAACCGGCTCGCGTCGACTTCCTCAACCGTCACCCGCTGCATCTTGGCGACCCGTTGCACCAGCATATGTGTGATGGCGTCGGAAGCCTCCTCGAGGTTCGCGGCCCGAGAGAGGACGGTCTGGATTGACTCCTGCTTGTCTTCAGCTTCGCCGGATGAACCTGAGGCCTTGTCGAGAGAGCCCTCAAGGAATGCAATGTCCGTCTTCTGCATGATGCTGAACTTGGCCTCGCTCTCCAGGTAGTACGGCGTCGCGATCCCGGCGGTCTGAGCTGACGCTCCCGTGGCGATGCCAAGGATCAGTTGGTTGTTGTTGGTCTGGCCGTGCTCCAGCCCCATGTCCCGCCGGATGGCCAAGTTCATGACGTGGTGGAACTCGGCTTCGCCGATGCCGTACGGCTCCTCCCACTCCCTCAGAGACTCTACCCCTCCGGATTCCGCCAGGACGCCGATGCCTCGCATTATCGGGACGTCGATGGTGAGCCCGGATTTCAGGCCCAAAGGCCCCCGGCGGTGCCGCGCCAGCGCATCTTGGTAACAGTTGCCCGCCGCGTAGTTGGCTTGCCCCCGGTTGCCAAAGATGCCGGCAAAGGACGACAGCGAGACGAAAAAGTCCACGTCTGGCAGCGCGCTCGACAGGTTCGCCGTGCCCTGAACCTTTGGCAGCGTGGACTCGACCCATTGCTTGTACGACATGTTGGACCACAGCACGTCTCGCAGGACCATGGCGCATTGGATGACGCCCTTGACCTTTCCGCCCATCTCCGCCTCCGCCCTCGACACGGCATCTGCCAGAGATGGGCGGTCAGAAACGTCACATGCGTAAGCAGCAAGGGCGGGGCGAGCTTCAGAAGCCTCCAGGTCGGCAAGAAGTTGGCGCGCAGACGGGGCTGTGGCGCCGGACCGCGAGAGGAAGAGGAGCTTGCGTGCGCCGAGCTTGTTGACCAGGAGGGTTGATAGGGACCGACCGAGGCCGCCAAGACCGCCCGACAGGACATAAATGGCGTCTGGGTCGAGAGATACGCTGTAAGACGAATCTTTAGAGTCATCGGTTGGTCCGACGGACAGTTTCGCAGGGACGACATCCTTGGCAGAGTATGTAACAATAGCGCGTTGTACGGAGCCTTCTTCGATTTCGCGGAAAGCGGCAGCGATGCTGCTGACGGGGAAAGATGGCAGTGGTCTCGATACATGCCCCTTGACTTCTTGAAGAAACTGGAAGGCCTGTTGTAGTACGTCGGCCACCAGGTCCGGTCGGCTATGAAGCAGGGTCGTGATATCAACCGAGGACACAGTTGTGTTCACGTGCGTGCTATCAGTCGAGCATCCGATGGCGGGGGCGGAGGCGGCAGAGGAACCATGGCTGCTGTTGTTGTTACCGTCTACACAACGGACAAAGTGCCCGAAAGAGGCGAGGGCGTTCATGGTTTGTCGCAGCGTCTCACCCGCCAGCCTGCCAGAGCAGTCGACCACTACATCAATGCCTCGCCTCCCAGGGGTAAGCTGCTTGATGGCGTGCGTTAGGCTGAACACGTCGATTGACGACAGCGTCAAAATATTCGAGGGCTCCACACGTAGAGTGTCAACAGCAAAGTCGGCTTGCGAGGACGACTCCACCGTGACGAAGACGTCTAGGTCTAGATGTCGCGCGATGCGTAGAGCTTGCTGGCCGACTGTGCTCGATGCATCGTTTATCAGAACAGACCTCTTTCTGGAGCTGCTCAACCTAGCCAGATGGACTAGAGCGTACCATGCTGTGGTCAAGGCGAGCGGGGTACTCGCAGCCTCCTCGAAAGATATGCCACTGGGCACTATGCCGACGTGATCAGCCCTTGTTCTGAGGATGGTGCGGTGCGCACCGGGCGCCAGGACCATGACTCTATCGCCCAACTTGAAAGTGCTTTGAGTTCGATTGGAGCCGACTCGAGTGATGACTCCGGAAGCCTCCATGCCAAGGACATTAGGATCAAGCATATTCTGGCCTTTGAAGGTGGCTAGGTCGGCGCCACTCACGCACGACGCCTTGATGGAGATTTCCACTTCGTCGTCTGCCAGCTCTTCTGTCTTGGTGTTGTCTCCGTGAACGGACTGTTCCTCTACAAAGTGGAGTGAATTGTAATCACTCGCAGCTTCGACGGCGAGCCGAAGGCATCTATTTGGCTCCAGAGAGCCCAGCATGACTGTTTCCGTAGGGCTAGTTGTTGCGGCCTTGCCCGCATTTACGAGCTTGTCCAACTCGTCATTGGCAGCATCGTCAGTGACGACGCGGTTGACCTGTATAACGCCTCCCTCAAGTTTGAACTCTGCGTCGTCCGGTTGTGTCAAGTCGCGCTCGTCGAATGCTTTGGACACGAGCTGGGCAGCCCGTATGTCCAGGGCGTCGTAAATGTTGAGAGTGCGGAAGCTCAAGCCGGGCACCTCGTTGCGAACCACGCGTGCAATGCCGGTGACCATCTCGGCGGCCGGATCTGCAAAACCCGTCACCCAGAGGACGCTTTGCGCCGAGAGCGTCACACTTCGTGCAGCTAAGAAGGCAGCTTCACCCGCACCGTCTGGAGCCTCGGCGAGGTCTCGCCAAAACGGCGACTCGAGCTCCAGAAGGGAGATGATCGTCTTGCCTCGAAGTGACTCTACTTGGGCTGGGTCCCACCGCACGACTGAGAGTGAATAAGCAGCAGACGAGAGTGATTCGCCGAGGGCCGCCAAGAAAATATCGGCCGACTCGGAGGCAGAAGAGGGGGTGAGGAGTGTCACTTGCTTTTCCGTCGTCTTGATGCCGTTACTCTGATGTTGCTCTCCGGCCGCCTCGGAAGCCTTCAGAACAACAACGACTCCGCTAGCTGCTTCAAGCTCAGCTTCGATGGCAAGACCGGCTTCGCGGGCCAATCCCCTCAACGCGGAGACATTTCCAGAGTCATGCTCGACTAGGAGGATTCTGCCTTTGCTGGACAAGTGCGTTGATGATTTCCGAAGGGCCTTCTGGGCATCCTCTCTCTCTCTGGTAGACAAATCCGTCGTTATGATCAAGTCCGCTGCGTGAGAGGTCGCGGACTCGGCGGCCTCTGTTGGCGTACCAGAAAAGAAGTCCAGAACAGCCACGTCGACGAGATCACTCAGTTTGGCTGAAACAGACCCCAGCGAGCCCTTGATATCATCAATTGCGGAAGCGCTAGGGGCGCAGACGGCATATTTGGCCGTGTTCAGCAGCGGAACCATGCCGAGCCCCACGAGTGACCCGATAACCGTTTGAGGCACCTCTGATGGGGTGAACTCTAGCATGGACAAGTCCGGATTGATGTGGTGCAGCAGCTTGATGTATTCAGCCAACGCCTCTTCGACCGTCTTAGCCTTGGACTGGATCCACTGCCTGAGGTCTTCATCAGAAAGCAGTTGCAGATGGGGCCTCCAGACCATTCTGCTAGCATACTTCTTGGTGATCGCAGTCACCTCGGCGTCCGAATCTCCAGAAGTGCTCCCGTCAACCTGGGTACAGCAGAATCCTCGAATGGTCAAGACAGGTCTGGCCTCCTGCTCGTCCATGACAGCCATCTCGGCTTCGAGACTCTTCAAGCCGGCTCTTTTGGCGTGACAGAAGCCCCTGAGCTGCTTTCCAACGTCGGTTGGTAGCCTCATGCTCAGGCAAATCTCGTCGATCTGGGTAGGAACCATGGCACTCTTCATTTTGTTGCCATCACCCATGAGGGCGGCGAAGCAGAGGTGGAACACGGCGTCGAGGAAGGCGGGGTGCACGACGTGCGGGCGTTTTTGATACAAGTCTTCGGGTCCGCCACCAGAGTCGGCAGCGGTGAAGCCCACGTCGGGAATGGCAATGCTGCCCACCGCCGTGTTGGGGCTGGACGAGAGGGAGGTGACGTTGGCAAAGCAGGGCCCGTACTGAACGCCGACCTGCTCCAGCGTCTCGTAGAAATGGCTTGTGTCAATGGTGTTGTGACACGAGGATGCGGCTGCCTTGAACAAGCTGGCTGTCTCTAGCTCCTCAGCCCGTACGCTGGAATCGGGGTTTTCCCCGTCCTCGTACTCGACCAGAACAAGACCTGCACAGTTCCTTGTGAGAGATTGGCCATCTCCAGAACTGGCCACCGTGAAGCGGTACCAGCCGTCCTCGGGCTGGGGTTGCAGGCTCAGAGTATGCTCGACCTCTTGCTTATCCGAGGACAGAATCATCGCCGCCATCAGCCGCACGTCACGGAGCCGAAAACCCTTGATGACCCTCGGCTTGTCGAGGTTCCGATGGAAGGCCAGCTGTCTCATGCCCTCGACCGCCATAGCAAGGAAGCCAGCACCGGGATACAGAATCGAGCCACTGATCTTGTGATCGGCCACCCAAGGCTGCTCCTCGAGCCTCAAAAACCCCCGCCACACACGCTCCTCTGTCGACGTCACCGGGCAGGGTGCTCCTAGCAGGCTTCTCGCGCCGTATTCGCGAAGTCGAAACTCCCGCGCAAGGCGAGACTCTGCCCAGTACTTCTGGGAGTGGTTCCACTGATACGAGGGCAGATGCACCAGGGCCCGAGGTGTCCTTCGTGAAGACTTGTCTTGGTTGACGGCGGCAAAGTCGACTGGGACACCGTGGCTGAACAGCGTGCCAGCAAGACCCAGTGCGCTGTCGACTCCGTCCTCGTTCCTCGTCAGAGCAGAGAAGTACGGCACATTGGTCACGCCAATGGATTTGAGGCTCTGGAGAGAGGGTCCTCTTAGAGCGCTGTGAGGGCCGATCTCCACCAAGATGTGCACAGCGTTTTCTCGTGGGCGTCCGTTGGACTTGCTCTCCAGGGGCCGCACCAGACTCTGGATCGCCGATGCGAACTGCACCGGGCTGATCAGGTTTTTCACCCAGTGCGCAGGTCCCAAATCTTCCGGGTCGTCAACCGCGGCGCCAGTGACTGAGGTGTGCATACGTATCTTGGATTCCGCAGCAGTGGGTTCAACTTCCAGATCGTAGATGGCTTCCATGTAGTCCTGTGAAACCATCTGCATGTGGAACGAGTGATAGGCGGTATCGACTTGCAGCTTACGAGCAAACGCGCCTTCCTCTTCCGCTGTGGCCAGCATCTTATCAACTCCAGCAGCGTCTCCAGAGATGGTCACCGAGGTCGGCGAGTTGACGCAGGCAACGCTGACCTGCCCGTCTGCCTTGGCCCTCGTGATCATGTCCGCGGCTGCGTCCGGCCCCAACCCAAGCGCCATCATAGCGCCCTTCATATCGGGTGCTATTTCTTTCAGCGCGGTTGCAAGTGTTCCTCGGAAGTATGCCGCCTTCCACGCCGACTCGCGGGACAGCGCACCCATGCAGTAGGCTGCGGCGATCTCGCCGGACGAGTGACCCGTGACGGAGTGTGGGAGGATGTTCCAATCCCTCAGGAGATCGACCAGGGCCACCTGCAGAATTGTACAAAGCGGCTGGGAGTACTCGGCGATAGCTATCTTGGACTTATTCTTTGCGGTCTCGCCAAGCTCCTCGATCGCCGACCACTGGCAACCGAGCTCGTCTCGCAGGTAGGCATCGGCCGACTCAACGCTTGCGCGAAAGACGGGGTACGCCTTGAAAAGCTCCATGCCCATGGCTGGCCACTGCGCACCCTGGCCGGTGAAGACGAAACCCAGCCTGGGCGTGCGTGAACTGAGCGTCTCTGCAACCGAAGCGTCCTTCTTCTCCAGGGCTCGCGCAAGGTCTTGTATGGACGAAGAGGACGCGACGACGTAGGATTTCCACTGGAAAAAAGAACGCTTTTTGCTCAGGGTGAAGGCAACGTCCTGAAGGAAGTCGATTTGCTGATCCTCCGGCAGGGATGTGAAGGACGACGACTTGAGATACGATGCAAGGGCTTTCTTGGTACGCAAAAGCCCGTTGCGATCTTGCGAGGTGATGGGATAGAGGCGTTTGATTTTTCCCGATCCCACGGCCGCGCTGTCGGATGCCGCACGACCCGTAGTAGTGAGTTCACGCCGTCCTCCGATGGTTTTCGTGAAGTGTAGCCCATTGGCGACAGCTCGCGATTTGAGATAGGACGCGGCGTCGTCGAGAATTGCGTGGGCGTTCGTCCCACCGTAGCCAAATGAGTTGACGCTGATGCGCCTAACTCCGTCCTTACCCTTGTTGGCTGGAAACGGTGTGAGAGACGTGGGTACTTTGAGATTCCAGTCTTCAAAAGGGATTTTTGGGTTTGGGGTTTCCAGGTGGATGTTGGGTGGAATCATGCCATGCTCGAGAATCAGGACCGACTTGATCACCGCAGCCAGGCCGGCGGCCGCTTCCAAGTGGCCAATGTTCGCCTTGACCGATCCTATCAGGAGCTTGTTGGCTGCGGAGTGAGACGGCGACAGCGTTTGAGACAGAGCGAGCGTCTCCTCGACGTCTCCCGCCTGTGTTCCAGTTCCCTGAAGCAAGACTTTCTTTTAGCTCTAGTAGTGACATTTGCCAGGTCCCGGGGTGTTTGATGAAAAGGATTGGAATAGAAATAAAGAGAGATTACTCACGTGAGCTTCCACGTAACCTGTTCCCTCAAATCCCAGCCTCGCCTGTGCATAGACCTCCTTGATGAGCCTCGTCTGGGCTTCGGAACTAGGCAGCGTAAAGCCTTTTGTGTGGCCGTCCTGATTAGATGCCGTTCCGCGGATAACAGCACGCATCGGATCATTGTCCCGAATGGCGTCGTCGGCGCGCTTCAAGACCACGGCGGCAAAACCCTCTCCACGGCCGTAGCCATCCGCGGAGATGTCGAATGATTTCGACTTGCCGTCCGGGGAAAGGAAGCCCTGTCCGCCGAAGAAGATGAATACTTCGGGCCCCAACATCAGATTGCTACCACCGACGATGGCCATGTCGCTCTCGCCCGTCCGCAAACTCTGGCAGGCCAAATGCAAAGCAACCAAGGACGAGCTGCACGCCGTGTCGAGAGTGAAGCTCGGCCCGCGCAAGTCCCACAACCAGCTTATGCGGTTGGCCAAGCTCGTCTTCTGCAGACTCGTGGCGGCGTACGGCGGGGCGCCGTCGGTATCGCGGTAGAGCATTTCCTTATAGTCGGATGTGAAATGACCCATCCAGACGCCGGTTCGGGACCCCTGAAGCTCTTTGAGTGTCAAGCCGGCCGACTCAACCGCTTCGTAGGCCACCTCGGTCATGAGACGGTGCTGCGGGTCCATGGCAGCCGCCTCGGCCGAAGAAATGCCAAAGAAGGTGGCGTCAAATTTGGACACATCCTGTTTAATGAAGTGACCGCTCTTGGTGATGGCCTTGTTACGTTGTTTACTCGCGGACCAGAAGCTGTGGCCCTTCCAGCGAGAAGCTGGGACTTCGGACCATGCGGCTTCGGGTCATGTTAGCTCTGGCACAAGCAGGTGGCTAGACTACAAAGAGGGAATACGTCGCGGTACATACATTTGCCGCTGCATATTGCGTCCCAGAACACCTGCGGGTTCTCGCCATCGCCTGGGAATCTGCAAGACAGGCCTGTTATCGCTATCGACATGTTGTCCCGGTCTACGAACGAGCCCATTTTTTTATCCCAGGGGGGTTTCCAAAAATACAACAACAACTAGGTGTGTAAACGGTTGTTTGATATACAAGAAAAACGAAGAGGGTGGAAGGCGGCCAAAATCATGGGTGACGAAATAATAAGACAGCATAGCGTACACGAACGGCATATATGTGCTTAATTTTGCTAGGTAACATATGTGTGGGTTCAAGATGAATCAATCCATCAAAGCTAACAAAAGATATTGGTGGAAATTCGAGTCACGCAAGACGGTAACACAAGTCCGTCAGACATGTGCCGTCTGGGCGGCCGCGGTGAGGACAGGCGCACGCCCGAATGATCCAGCGCGCTCCCTTGCTAATGGGGATTCTGGCTGTCTTTCGGACTTCTTGGACACCAATGTGAGCCGCCAATTCTCTCGCTCTAGCTCAGGATAGAGTTCGAAACCATGGCCGCTGGAGAACGGCACGAATCCGTCTAGGCCACATATCTCTCTTTTTCCACACTGAGGTGTCGATTTAACGGTGTGGTAGGTGGCGGGTTCATATGGAGGTATCAACGAGTCATTCCGGCGTCCGGCTGATACATGATGAAGGATACTCCGTATACTCGCGAACTTTGGCCAGGGAGAGCCGATGAAACGTCGCCATGGTAGCGAGATTCCAGGTTGGGAGCCGGGGGTTGGAGAGGGGGGATTTTATTGTAAAACTCGGTTTACTGGGGACCATAACCATGGGATGAGAATATCGGATATTAGCTGATCACAATATTTACTAGAGGCTGGAAAGATAGCCCATGGTTATAGGCATATCATCTCTTCGAGTGCCAGGTGGCTTCATTTTTGCCGAAGGCTGGGAAATCCACTTCAGTAATTATCCAGTTCGCCCCAAAGCTTGGTTCCGCCAGCATGTGGTCTTGGTCAAAGTGTGCATCGGATATATTGCTATCTACCTATGGTAGCAGAAGCCGAGGCAACACCCACCCACTAGTGGAATGCCTCGCCTTCGCCTTCATCATCTACGCCCAGGGCCATCTTGCCGATCGCGGTGCCTGACTCGATGAACCGGTGCGCCTCTTTGATGCCCTCCAGCGTGAGTTTCGCCCTCCTTGTCAGGTGAGGCTTCACCACCCCCTCGTCAATCAGCTTGGCGAGCTCCGTCAACCACTCGTGGTGCATTTCCGGGTACGACCACCCGGCTGTCGAGGCCATGGAAGTGTAGTGCCGGTAAAAGGGCTCGGTTCCTAGCCAGCACCAACTAAAGGTCAACGACTTGCTCATGAACTTGGACCCGTACATGTCAAAGTGGGCCTGCACGACGCTGCAGACCTTGCCAAAGGGTGCGAGCACCTCGCCGATCGGATGGATGTACTGCTCCGTGCGGCTGGTAATGTAGGCATACCGGAGCGGCACATCACGGGGCAGGTCGAGGGCCGCAATCTGCGGGACGATGTCCTCGCGGTGGTTTACGACATGCGTGGCGCCCATGGCCTTGGCGAACTCGGCAGTCTCGGGCCTTGAACACGTCGCAATCACGACGGGCAGTTTCAGGACGTGCCTCGCGATTTGAATGGCCACGGCTCCAACGCCGCCGCCTCCGTTGATGATCAGCAGCCCCGCCTTCTCGCCCTTCTTCACTTCGAGGCGCTCGACGATAGACTCGTAGGCCGTGTTGTACGTCAGGGGCATAGCCGCCGCCTGCGTCCAGTCGAGGCTCTTGGGCTTGATGGCAGCCTTGGTCTCGTCGATGATGGCCTCCTCGGCGTACGTGCCCCATCGCACTGCGCTCCCAACCCCGTAGATCTCGTCACCGACCTTGAACAGGCTGGCATCTGGGCCTAGCTCGGTTACAATGCCGGAGATATCGCCACCCATGGCGTGGAAGTTTTCCAAATACGGGTTGATTGAGCGTACGACTTTGTAGTAGTTTGGCGTGTCGTCGTACGTGCCCTGGCGTATTTTGATGTCCAGTGGGTTGACAGAGACCGCCTTTACAGCAATCTTGATCCACCGTCCCGGGGGGGTGCCGAGACGGGGTACTTGTCGAGATTCCAAATTCTCAATTGGCCCGTATTTGCCATCCGGGATACCGATGGCACGCATCGTGCTAGAGGCCAACGGCTGGTTGGATGGCGACATGTTGATTTGTGTTTTTTTCCGTCTTTGACTGGTATGCAAGAGGTCTGGCCGCCTCGATGAGTAGACTTGACTGATGAGTGATCCAGCAACGAGTGATCGGAGATTGAGAAGTCTAACGAGGACACAGGTTTACTTTGATTAAGCTGACAGAACGTCCTTTACCAGCGAAAGGTTGAGCGAGGGTCCAGCCTTTTGTAGGTATTGGGAATACAATAATGATGCAACTACAAATACTCACTCCCCCACCTCTTTCTCCTCGTGCGCTTCTCCGGAGGCGGCGGCAGCCCCTCCATTCCTTCTGTATCGTCCGTAGTACAACCTGACGGCTCTGCGCGTTTGGGGTCTCGGCGCCTTAACCATTCAGTAGGTAGGGACTGGCAGTGGCAGCGTACTGGAACTGAGGCCTACGCCGGTAGTGAGTCACGCTCGGGGCCCGGAACCAAACAATGAGGTTGCACGACGTCCGTTGGGCCTGATCAAGGGTGTATTGTTCTGGATTCTTTCCGGAAGACTCTACGGCGGCGACAGATCCGCTCCATATGTCGTTCTTATTACGTATTTTAATATAAACTTGAATAAAATTCACACAGGATCGATTAGGATTCGCATCAAACTCTTTCTTGACATTAAGCCGAATGATTCCCGTACACGTTGATACGTGTCAAATGATCCATCCCGCTGTACCCTGGACACACGAAAGTAAGGATCCCCTCAACTGTATCCGTATATCGTGGTACTTTGGGATAATCTGATCCTGACGAATATTGGTGGACAGGTGTGGGAAGAGGGTGGAATGGTACTCCGTAACAGGAAACTCATTGAAAGCTTATCATGATGGATCGACACACAGCACCTGGCACGTCCGAACAGGCATTGAGGCTGTACTCCTGATCGGCGGGCATGGGTGCACGGCTGATAGCCGGACCAGACGGCATACCCCTGTTACGCCCGCTAGAGTTAGTCCCTGTGGGAGTGTAACTATACACTATACTGCAGAACAGGGGGTGAGGGGAGTACCGGTGTAACGATGGGGTCGTTTTTTTAAGCTTTTTCTGAGTGAGCTGGATGTTATTAAGGTTCTGACTTTCACTGCCCGGTAGCGTCCGAGCTCCGACACATGCACACGCCCTTCTCTTCGGATGGCCCATATTTGATGTCAGGGTGCAACGGTCCAAGGAGGGGCATGTCTAGACTTACGGTTTGCGGCATAATACAAGGGTTGGTGCCATAGGCACATGACCCGACGGGTCCCTACTTGTACCTTCTCCACGCACTACCTCTAGACTACACAATCCAAGCATCCTACATCACCATACTATGACAGTTGGGCTCACTGTGCGCTGAGTCATGAGCGTGTTCAGCCGCCTTGTGTAAAGTTTGGCGGTGACTCGGTGGTGGATGTTTTGTCCGTGGCTCAGACGACTTGGAACCTGCTTGGCACCGAGCCCACTGAATGGCATCTCGACATTGCTACCATTGGATACGTCTCATGATAGACTGTGTGTATGTAGGCTTGGCGGCTTTCCACGGCCGTGATGGCAGCCGATTCCCACATTAGTGTGAAGTTCTTTTGGAAACTACGTAGTAAAATTGAGGGGATGATCAGGTGTGTATTCTCCAAGATCTATCTGCCTCTTGGCAAGTCGGCAGTTGGGCCAGCAGTGGTTGGCAGCTGTTGGTCTAACTGCTGCACATGTGTAATCCAACAAGTTCATCCAGAATATCTTGACTCTGTTCCATGCCTACATTGATTGATTGGCAGTTTAGAGACCCGAGTGAACAATACTTGTGCCGCTCCGCCATGCTCAGGTTCTGGGAAACGACTTGAATGATTATGACTGGATAGTTTTATTCTTGGGGAACTAAATCCTAACAATACAAGGGGTAAAAACAAAGAAAGAAAAAAGCGGTTGAAACAGTGAACACATGAAGGAAAGAACCGACATTAAGTTAACATAAAATACTGTGAATCGACAACTACATCACCATCTCTCTCACCGCCTCAGCATAGCTCTTGCTGGTGCTGGATATAGCAGGAAAACGCATTAACGCGCCCTTCCCAGTGACAGCGCCGACAGTCTTGATCCGCATGTCAGGCAGGATTCGAGCCAAAAGATCTCGGTCGCTTGAGTCAGCGGAGTCTGGCACGACCGCCACCGCTCCAACCTTCATCGGAGTTAGGGGGCTAGCAGCTTCAGCGTAACTTCTCATCGCCTTCACGATGCCGGAGCAATGTTCTCTGTGTGCTGGCTTCAGCCGAACACCAGGGGCGCTCGAAGCCGCCTCTATACCGGCGGGAGTCACCGAGGGGTCGAGGAGGATGAGGCCGATGGAGTCGCTGGGCGACTCGGATTCAATCAGGCGAGCGACCTCAATGGCTACGGCTGCGCCGGCACCGTGACCGCCGAGAAGAAAGGGGCCAGAACCCGAGGGCTGCTTCTGGCGAATGGATTCCAGGCATATCTTGGCTATTTCCTGGATAGAATGACCCGCTAGGCGAGCTTGATGCTTGGTAAAAGGCGATTCAACACCCCAAACAGATACCGACTTGCCTCTCGAGCAGGTAACGGCTGGAAGCTGAATATATGAGAGGCTCGACCCGGTCTCGTCGGCTAGGAGGAACAGCCTCGTGTTTGACTCGGCCTTGGCACCAGAAAGGTGAACCAGTTTGGCAGTAAGCCCTTGTGCCGATATGCTCGTTGGCTTTGTTGCACCCTCTTGGGGCAGCGTCGGCGGATGAGAGACAATTTCGGCAATCGCTGGAGGCGCCACTTGATCGGACGAGTAGGCCGGAAATTCGTCCTTCTGCGTTTCTCTTTCCGGTGGTGGCGTTGGAAGATCATCCACTTCGTGAAACTTGGGTGACTCGGCCACGTAATGCGACGTTTCGTCCGCGCTTTCAACGCCCAGAATATCTTCCAAAGCGTTTCTCGCTTCCTTTACGGTCTCGAACTGAATGAAGAAGGTCGAGTCCAGGTCGATCTCGGTCTCACGTCTGATGACGGCCAGGATACTGATACCCATAAGAGAGTCAATGCCCAGGTCAGGAAACGTCGCCTCATCGACCAGGTCATCTTGACGGCAGCCTGCCTCCTTGGCAATGATGGACATGATCTTTGTCATCAGATTTCTGGCGTCTTCGATACTGCTTGAGGTGCTCGTCGTAGGCGGAAGAAGAGACGACGGAGTTGGGGACGTATCTTGATTGCCGTGGGTAGCGAACTCAGTTTCATCTGGAGCTTTAGTGGCCGGTTTGGACGTGATAGGCTTGGGCGAGGTCGTTTGCCGATTCTTTGTGGACGGTTTCAAAGCGTGTCCCCCTGAAGAGGGAACGGTACCAAAGACCGCATCCATCACAGATCTCTTGAGCTTTTGAAACTTGAGGCCAAGTAGAGTTTGAACCAGATTGTCGTTCTCGTCGAAAATGTAGCAATCACCGACGACGAAGTTGCCCTCGACGTCTTGCATGAATGTGTAGTTCGTGTACGTCTTTCCCGGCTGCATGACACTGCCGTGGCCCACAACCCGCCACGTATCAAAACCTCTCGCCATACAGAGGAGGTCCTGCTGGTCGTAGCGCAGGCCTGAGTTGAGGAAGAAGCCTCCAAGGTGCGTCAGGGCGTCCGTCCAAAAGGGGTTCATCACAAACTTTCCAGACGAGGTATCGGGGGAGAGGGTGACTTTGGCGATGGCATCCCGACAGTCCAAGTCAAGGATGGCCTCGTCGATACCGCGGAACTGTTCGGAGTAATCCACGTTCTCGGCGAACATGCGGTACACGACAGGCTTCCGTAGCCGATGCGCCCGGCCCTCGCGGGCGGCAGCCCGGAGCGCATCAATGCGCGCTTTGACAAGGAACAGCGAACTGTTGACGCTGGCAGACCACTTCTCCTCCTTTCCGAACTGAACCGTGCAGGTACCCCCCGCCTCCTCCTTGGGGTCGGCCTTGTCGCCTTCGAACTTGATCCAAGAGAAATGGATCGCTACATTGTTCTCGTTCTTGCGCATGACCGCCTTGACACGAATAACGGGTTTTTTGGAGTTCGGGTGCAGAATAAGGGCGTGTCTCATTTCGATGTCGGTAACCGACATCACAGGCGTTTCGGACTCGCCGTGCAACCTGAAGTGGCAGTACTTGGCAGCGGTGAGAGCCATATCGACGAGGACGCTCATGGGGCAAATGACATGACCATGGACTACATGACCTTCGATGGCTTGGAGCAAGTTTCGTTCGGCAGTGTCCGCAGAGAACACTGCCAACATCTCGTTGCTGGTCCTGTTGATATCCTCGCTCTCAACTGTCGGGAGAGATGTAGTGGGAAAGCCAGGGAACGACGGCGGGAAAAGGGGCCTGGACGGGATGGCCGGCTCTTGCGAGCATGAGCAAATGTGTGCCCCTTTCCCTGCGGGGCTGACAGCCTCCTTCTGCAGAAGATCAGGACGCTTGAATGGCTCGTGCCAAAAGTCCCGGAAGTCAAAAGCATAAAGGGGAAGCTCCAGCAGGCGTACACAGCCCTTGAAGTTCCTGTGAAACTCGGGCCAGTCGATATCCACCCCGGACTCATAAGCGGCCTTGAGAACTCCCGATAGGGTGCTCCAGTTATCGTCAGACGGGGACGGCTTAACTGCCCCCAAGAGATTCGCTGGGGGAAGGTCTGGCAGCGTCCAGCGGACTAACCCGAGAAGTACGGGCTCAGGTCCAACCTCGATCCAAAGTGTTTTGTTGATGGAAGCCTGCTCAGCCACCGCCGCTGCCTGTGCAGCGCCCACAAAGTCGACAGTACCCCGGCATTGCTTGGCCAGATACTGGGGCCCAAACGTCTTCTGGTCTCCGGCGGGAACGGACTGGCCTAGGTACGAAGAAATGACGGGTACAAGGGGCGCTTTGAATTCAACGCCAGAGGCAACATCAGTGAACTCGCCGAGGATGGGGTCAACCTGCGAGGAGTGGAAGCCGTATGGGATCCTCAAGAGCTTGGTCCGAGCCCCTTTGGCTTTCATGTGCACCTCCAGTTTCTCAATGTCCTCAACGGTCCCGCTGGCGACAGTGACCGCAGGTGCGTTTTTGCAGGCAATGTTGCAGCTTGATAGACCCAACGAGGTGTACTCCGATTCAAGCTTCTCTGCTGCGGTCGAAGTGGCGAGCATGGCATACGTCTTGGGAGTGAGATGTTTCTCCATGAGTAGGGCACGTTGGCCGACAAGATACAAAGCGTCGGCGACGGACAGAACGCCAGCGATGCAAAGCGCTGCATATTCACCCAAACTGTGACCCATCACAGCCGTGGGTGTGACGCCATAATGGACAAGCGTCTCTGCCACACCGATTTCCAATGCGACTACGGCCATCTGCATTTGCGTCGTAGTTGCTTCTTCGAAATACTCCGGGTTTCTTATGACTTCAACGAAGCTTGGTAGGCCCATGTGCGTGACCATCTTCTCGTAAACCAAGAGTTTCTCCCTGAACGTCTTGTTCGTGTTGAATAACACGGATCCCATTGCGGGATACTGGGATCCCTGACCGGTGAACAAGAAGATACGCCCAGCAGGCTTGGCCTTGGCCTTGGGATACTCGCCTTTGACGCTGGCATCATGAAGCTGCTGTACCAGCTCATTGATGGATTTGGACACGTAAGCCGCCCTCAGAGGCTCGTGCATCCTCCTTGCCGTTGTGGTATAAGCCACGTCTTCAAGCTTGACATTTGGATGCAGTTCTAGCCAGTCAAGCAGGCGTTGGTGATTTCCGGCGAGAGAAGCGCTGGTCCGTCCAGACAGTGTCACGATATGGGCAGTCCGAGGGTCATTCGCGCGTGTTCCTTCACCACCGACACTTGGTGCCTCCTCAATGGCCAGACATGACTCGCCTCCGCTTGCGTCGAAGCTGTTGAGCATGATCTTGATTTTCTTGTCCCCCTTGGGACTGGGCTTCAGCGGGTAGTGTTGGGTGGCGATCCGCAAATTCAGAGGACCAAGAGGCGGGAAGCGGTGGTTGACCTTGAAAGGCCATCCTGGCTGACCGGGAATGACCTTGTCCCGCATCATAAGCAAGACCTTGATGAGTGCGGTTACGCCGGCAGCTGCTTCACCGTGGCCCACAGCAGCCTTTACGGTGCCAACGGTCAGCGGGTTCGTCCGCGATCTTGAGCCGGGAGGAGCCATGATGTTGATGACCGAAGTCATCTCTTCAAAGTCTCCCGCCTGGGTACCTGTGCCATGCATCTCGACATAGGCGATTTCTGAGGGATCAAGGCTTGATTGCGCCAGTACGCGCTTGTACACGCGCTCTTGGGACTCGTGGCTGGGGTGGGTGATGGATGTAGTGGTTGTGCTATAGGTGCGCGCCGAGCCACGGATCACGCCGAGTATGTTGTCGTTGTCCGACAATGCATCCTCGAGCCGTTTGAGTACAACCACGCCAATCTTTGAAAGAAAAAAAACGTCAGCACTTCCTATTGTTACCTTGAACGCCCGGATTGGCAAGATTCACTTACACCTTCTCCACGGGCATACCCGTCTGCGTCATCATGGAAAGTCCGACACCCGTCAGTCGATGAAATCATGCCAGATCGACTGAGGCCTGAGAACGGCACCGGCGTATACATCACTATGCAATGTTTCTGTTAGATCTTTTCCTTCAATGAAGCATCAGGAAGGTTCGTGAAGGAGAAAAAACGTACTGCTGCCACCGCCTGCGAGGGCCATGTCGCATGCCCGTGAGGCAAGAGCCTGGCACGCCAGGACAATTGTCGTGATACTAGAGGCACAAGCCGAGTCGACAGCATACGACCCTCCTCCGAACTTGAAATGGTAATTAATTCTGCTCGGCGCAAATGTCCGCGCTATGCCAGGGACATAGTAAATGTCTGCACCCTGCTCGTGGATAACATCGTGCCAATCTTCGCCCAATTGTCCGAAGAAAGTGCTGACGTTGGACCCGTCCATGCTCAAACTGGCACCAGGATTATATCCCGCATGCTGCAGAGCCTCGTAGCTGCAGGTCATGAAGTAACGATGAATTGGATCGATTTGAGCAGCCTCCCGAGGGGAAATATTGAAGAGTCTGTGATCAAAAAGGCCAGGGTTCGCAAGCCATGCACCCTTGGTCGCCGTCGTGCTATTCTTTGTTTCGAGTGTGGGATCATGCCAGCTTTTGACATCAAAACGATTGGGTGGTACTTCGCGGATATGTGTCTTCCCATCCAGAAGATCATCCCAGAATCCTTGGATAGTGTCGTTGTCGGGGAAGCGACCTGACATGCCGATGATGGCAATCAGCCCCGACTGTCCCCGATTCGACTGAACCGTGCCGCATTGCCCGTTATCTCGAACTGCCGGTGGTATGTTTGAGGGTGGAGAGGTACTCGTCACAACCTTGTGGCTGATAGCGGCATTGTTAAGTGCTGCAGTCAAGGCCGGAACATGTACGTTCTGTCCCATCACAACCACCTTGATGTTTTCAGTGTTGCCGTCGGCTTTGACACGGGACGCACAACTCTCAAGAGTGCCGTCAAGGCGTAAGACGTTGTGAGCAATATCTTCGATAACCTTTGACAGGAGTCCACCCAGAGTCGAATGATCATAATAGGTGAAACTGTCCGTGTTGGCCATGCGTGACTTGTTTTTGGTGTCCAGAGGCCACTCTAGTAATTCTTTGCTGCATTCGCTCAAGATGGCATCTATGTCGAGTCGCGGTAGGTATGGCGTGTGCACACAGCCGCCCGCTTCGGTTTGGGCCTGCCTTGCGTTTCTTAACTCTTCCGCGCCTGGCCAGGTCTGCAGTTTCGCCAGTGTGGTGGGCGGCCCAAAGAGGGTAACAAAACCTTTGGACGTGACCCCGACGGCAATACGCCGGACTGCCGGAACTTTGCATTGCTCGTGGAACTGGTCGAGGATTTTTGTGACGCTTTCTGTCAGTACATTGAGGAATGTGTGAGACCAGCTACCGGGCGATGCGTCGATGAGTCTCATGCGTTGCCAGATGCTGTACGACATACGGATCGTTATTCTGAGTATTTCTCTCGCGAGTGTGAAGATTTGTGATGTGTCTCTTGCTGCGACCGCGACTGCGGCAGGAAGCTGGCCCATACAGAGACCGACAACTTCAACGGGCGGCTGGGAGCAAGAGGCTGTTCCGAGAATTGATGGATCCCAGTCAGCCTGGACAACCAGTTCTCCAAGTCTGCCAATGCAGCAAAGTGCGCAGGTCAAAACACCGTTCTGCCCGCCCGCGAGCTCCTCGGCGCTGGCGTTCGCCTCGGCCAGCTCAATCAGAGAATCAAGTTTCTTGTCCCATCCGTGCTCCAGACGAGATAAGCGAGAGAATTCCAACTGAAGAGTATCATTGGCCTCGTCTAGAAATCGCCGGAGAGCAGAATTATGTTTGGAAATACGGACGATGTTTTTTATTGTTGACACCTTGTCTGACATCTGGTCCCCGAAGAAAAGAACGTAATTCGACGGAACAGCCATGGTGATATGCGTAAAAGTAAAGAGACTCGGTATAATACAGATGTACTTCTTGATAAGGAGCGTAATGCAATAATAGCTGGGAAGATTTGGGAAGAGGCCCTGAATGACTGATCAAATGACATTGTCAAAATGATTTTAAAACAGATTGGGGTACAGTCTGCCGCTTTATATGATATTACCGGTGATTTTCCTGTTCCAGTTAGACATCCACACCAGCAAGATGACTACACTAGCAAGCAATTTCCTCTGTAGTGGTTTGACCGAGACCGATATTTTCATCTTTGCAAGGCCAGCCAGGACATTGGCTCATTGCGTCGGCCCGTCCGAGCTTGCTTTACTTCTGTCACATAAACCTAGACCTTGTGGGATGAACATTTGGGTCTAGTGTCAAAGAGATTCCGCTGTACCATGTACCTGTACACACAAAACCAAGGATCCCCATAACTGTATATTGTGGTACTTCGGTTCATTACTGATTTTGACACCTAGCATGTAGACGCTTACTATCGGCGAGACGGGCATATCCGTCACGGGACTTGAAGTTCCAATGATTAAACCTTACTTGCTTAAAGACAACGCTACGAGTCATGGAGCGCAGTGGGTGGAGCTATGTTGCAATGTATGGCATCAAAGGGGGGTGGTTATAGTCAATTGGCCGCACTCAACTTGGTTATCACATGTTATATGATGTGAAACGCGATCTTGCAATACGAAAGGATTCTATGACATAAGTTATTAAACCTACTGACGTTTCCAGATAGGAGCTACACCAGCAAGTCATGGCGCAGCTCGAGCTCCCTGACATCTTCAGCTGATAAAGTTCGAACAGATATGGAGACAGCTTGATGTCGTGTCCTTAGAGAGCAAGTCGTTACTCATGAGTACCGCTCGCTTCATCACGCGGCAGTAGACCAAGAACCGGTCACTAATCAGTTGTTCTTCGGACAACGGCCTCGAGCAGTGCCCTTACCTTGAAAATTCAAACTGTGAGGGAGCTGCGCTGCAAGCTCTATGAGGATTGACAGGATCTGACTATTCGATACGTGGTTGGACGAATTTTGCAGCTTCAATGAATTTGCATCTTGTAACAAAAGTTAAACTAGGACTATTCAAATCCGTACGGTGATCTTTACATATTCAGAACTTCTCTTTGATCAATTCCTCGCTCATTTCCCATAATCGCTGTGCACTCTGAAGGTCCGTCGCCCGGGCATCCAAGTGGACTGACTCCCGAAGTAGCTCACAGTCTTCAAGCCAGAGTCCCTCACGATTGGCGAGATCAGGGTCCAAGGCAGCTCTCAACGGCGTCGAGCTTGCAGCAGAGAGCGTTTTCCACCGAAAGAATTCATTGGCAGTTTCTTCTCCAAACCGCTTCTTGGTTCCCTCGAACGCCTTTTTGAGAGAATCCTCGCTCAGATTCTCTTGTAACTTGGTTTTAACCCCACCAGGGTGGACTGCGTAAGAGCGGAAGCTCGGCTGTTGGGCCGATATAAGCCTAGCGTTGAGAGCGACAGTGAACAGAATGGCTGCTGTTTTTGTCTGGCCGTAAGCTGTCCAAGGCTCGTACGAGCCCGGTTCCTCGAAGTTGAGATCGTGCCATCGCATGCCGGCAATCTTGTTGGCACTGCTCGAGACATTGATGATGCGAGGTCTTTCAGCTAGGAGAACCTTGGGCAGGATCTTATTGGTCAGGAGGAACTGGCTCAAATAGTTGGTATGTAGCAGGTATTCAAGTCCGTCTTCCGTTTTGGTATACGGTCGAGGCATCTCAGTCGGTATGTTTATTACCACGTCGATTTGAGAAACACTTGGGTCTGTCAAGATATTCTGCCCCGAGTTCCTGACACTAGAGAGGGAGGAGGGGTTGGCAGTCAGGATAGTCGCTACGACCGAGGCATCGCGACGCTTGATCTCCTCAAGGACAGGTTGCAAGCCGCTCGCATCGTCGGGGGTGGTAATCAGTATAAGCCTTGATAGGCTTGCTTCCGCAAGGGAGACAGCGATTTCGGCCCCAATGCCTCCGGGGCTTACACCGTTGATCAGAACTGGGGAGGTTGGGTCAGTATTGCAAAATTAAACATGTATTGTTCTACTGACATGTGTGTCCTTGGACCTGATCAGCAAAGTGGCTGACCACAGCAGCAGCAGTTGTCTCTGGTCCGAAGTTGACCATGTTGAGGGTTGTCGGCTGGCTGAGAGAGATACGTGGCAAGAGGCAAGGCCAAGAGGAGAAATGGGATATAACCTTGTAAAGAAGTGAAAGTAAGACGATGTTCGTTTAGAATAGACGCCGCGTGTTACACGCAATTCAGGGCAACCAACTGCAACACAAGGCAAAAGTCTCCGTGATGATGCCTCCGATATCTCTATCCCCTGTTTTGCATTATATAGTTGCGCACCCACGCAGATTTCCGAGAGAACGTACCGCAAACATTCACATCGTGCATAACAGATCGTACGAACACTGTATAGGATGAGCCCATTGTATTCTATGATTGCGCCAGGGTGCCAATAGCCTGCTATACTTTGGTCCAAGCAAAGCATGCAATTAAGAGGTTGAGCAGAAGAAAGTATATTCGTCTGACCAATTGCCAGCTGGTTTAAGCTGTGCGCAAAACAAAGCATAACATTGTCCGCGACGCTTTCCCTTTCTCGGGACCTGGTAGTTAATTTAGACCTTTCCCGAATCTTCGGTCATGAAGCCGACCAAGCACGATGGCACCTTGTGTGGATTTTGTGTCAGCTTGGTAGAAAGAAGGCATGAGTCAACCACGGGAACCTTGGTGCATGGGGCCAGTTTTCTGCCAATATCTCACAGCAGGGGTCTCTACAATACACCCTGAGACCCCCACGATCCATGCTGTAAACCGTTTTATCGCCCCTGTCAGGTGTCCCTCCAATATTCACCCCCCTCTTGCCAGCCCGCCAGCCAGCCCCCTGCCACCCGGTATAATGGTACTGCTAGTACAGGCGTCTTAGTATGACCCTATTGATCCTGTATTAGTTTCTATGTGTGTGGGTCGTTATATCACTGAGGGCATTTAACTCACCCTTGCCACCCGGTATAACGGCAGTGCTAGCATAGGCATCTTGGCACGACCCTACTGATCCTCTCATACGCGTGGGGGGTGGAATATACACGCCTCCCCTGGCCTCGGCAGTGCCAGCACAGGCGTCTTAGCACGACCCTATCGATCCTCTCATACGCGTGGGGGCTGGAATATACACGCCTCCCCCCTGGCCTCACTCTTTTTCTGAGAATGGCGTGTCTTGTAAACCTCTCGGGAGGTATTTTGATTGATGGATTTCCGTATTGAACTCACTACTGGGCTCCAAATGAGATGGCAGGGACCAGGCTGGAAGCTCAACTCCAGAGAGGAACTACCCGTGGACTGTATCCTAGTTGACATTGTTCCTGACGGATGGTTCGGCAGACCAGTCGCAATCTATTAAAGTTGCCGGACCCTATGTTTTGGCTTTGAGTCAAGGCTAAGCCTGATACTTCCAATCTGTATCTGGCTCCAGTAATTCTTGCCCATTTGAGTGAAATGCCTAGGTACAGCAGGAGGCCGAGGTCATGGTGCGGAATGGACATCTCATAGCCCGCTGTACTATGGTACTTGTGGTTGAGTGTCATACATCCAAAGCGCTGAGACAGATAAAGCCTTGGCCTCTCTGTCTACAATCGACAATGCCAGCACATCACCCATCCGCCTGCCACGCAAACACTATTAGCACATTCACTTATACACTTCGTTTGACTCGGGTTTTACATCTCTCCTTGTAATTTCTGCTCTCGGTTGCAGCGTTGACATAACCCGGCCCAACACTGCCATGGGCGACCAAGCATCTGGCGCTCCTTCAGCGGCGTTCTTTTGTCCTGTTCCTTTCCTGGTTGACAAAAACTACTTGGCGGAACTGCGTCGCCGAATTGTCGGAAGTCCTTTCCTTAAACCACTAGCTGACGCTATAGAGGAGACCCCAGCGATATGGGAACTGTTAGCGAACGACAAAAGGGCCCAGCATGTAGCAGTTGGCAACCGCGGCGCGGAATTCGCTAGAGCGTTTGCCAAATGGATCGCGGAAGGGGAGACAGGCGTCATCGCCAGCCAGCCTTCCACCGTCGTCAGCTTCCCACTCCTTCTCCTGACTGGACTCTGCCAATGGTGCTCGTATTTGGAGCTGTCAGGTCAGACACAGGCCGACGTCCTTGCTGCACTCGGGGCTGGTGGAATCCAGGGTTACTGCGGCGGCATGCTGAGCACAATCGCTGTAGCGAGTTCGGCGAATGAGGAAGAACTTGGCCAAAGAGCTGGGAACTTCTACCGAACAGCTTTCCTAATGGGTGTTTACATGTCGGAAGGCGAGACTGGCCCTCCGGAGAACGCGCCCGACATGTTGATCGTGCGTTTGAAGCACCCGGGCCAGGATAAGGAACTCATGGAGCAGTTTCCAGGGGTATGACCGCCATCGATCATAGCGTCGAGACATCTCACTAATTCCGTCATCTACTAGATCTACGCTTCAGCAACCACAAACCCCGTGACAATTTGCTTTGCCGGAAGAAAGTCTGAGCTTGCGCCTTTGAAGGAATACGTCGCAGCAAACCGCATGTTCTCAATCCAGACTTATCCAACTGGCACAGGCCACGACCCCAGAAACTCCCGATACTTGGATGATATGCTAGCCATTGTCGCCGAGAACGAGTCGTTCCATCTACCGGGCGCCGAAGCTCTCAATGTTCCGGTCCAGTCCAACTGGGATGGAGAGCGTCTGCTGAAGGAGACGCCGAGGGAGCTGACAAAGAATGTCCTTGGCAATATTTTGTGCGGCCGGTGTGAATGGTACAAGGTGGTTGAGCGGGTAGCCAAAAGAATTCGTGAGGACAGCAATGAGTCTTCGCACTCCCTGCTGCTCCTCGGAGGCTATGACTGCGTCCCAGTTGAGCCATTCCACCAGTCGTCGTTGAAGATTGCCAAAATCGACGTTGTTTTGACGTTTAGAGAGGTTGCACAGAAACGTGCCGAGCTTGCCAGCTACGGTGACGACGCAGTCGCCATTGTCGGCTCGGCGTGCCGCCTTCCTGGCGCCAACAACCTGGATGAGCTATGGCAGATACTTGAGAAGCGTGTTTCTACATGCGAGGAAGTCCGTCCCGATCGAGTGCCCATTTCTGGGAGCTACAGGGCGTCACTCGATCCGAAGGTATGTTCCTATCAATCCAAGCTTGGCTTCAAGTCACCTAGTCGACCGGGATCAATGCTAAGCTCCATTGTTAGTTCACCGCATCACGCAAGTGGTTTGGCAACTTTATCGACAACGTGGATCAGTTTGATAACGAGTTATTCGGTCTCAGCCATTCCGAGGCAGCCTGGATGGATCCGCAACAACGAATCCTTCTCGAGCTTGCCTACGAGGCATTGGATTCCTATGGTCACCTGGGCCACCGATCATACAGCAGGGAAGCGGGCCATAACATCGCTTGCTTTATTGGCGGCACACTCATTGAGTACAACGAGCACACATCCACCCACGCGCCTACAGCGTATTCTGCTATCGGCACGATGCAGGCGTTCCAATGCGGACGTATCAGTCACCACTTTGGCTGGTATGGTCCGTCCGAGACCATTGACACAGCCTGTTCCAGCTCTCTGGTTGCTATCAGTCGAGCTGTGGCTGCGGTTCGGGCCGGCGACTGTTCCATGGCTGTGGCTGGCGGCGCAAATATCCTTGGGGGTATCAACTACTATTTGGATCTTGCCAAAGCCCGTTTCCTGAGCCCTACGGGCCAATGTAAAGCCTTCGATGTCTCAGCAGACGGATACTGCCGCGCAGATGGAGCCGGCCTCGTCGTCTTGAAGCGTTTGAAAGACGCTGTCGCCTCTGGTGATGACGTCCTTGCTGTAATCCCCGCGGCTGGCACGAATCAGGGTGGGCTGTCCAAGTCCATCACCTTACCGGACGGAAAGGCACAGCAGCAGTTATATCAGCGTGTTGTTCAGTCGGCCGGTCTCCAACCCAAAGATATCTCGTATATCGAATGTCATGGGACAGGCACACAGGCTGGGGACCCCAACGAAATTGGTGGCCTCCGTGCTGTGTTTGGTGACGCTAATCGCGACAAGAAACTTTTCGTCGGCTCAGTCAAGGGCAATGTTGGCCATGCCGAGGCCGCTGCGGGTGTTACCGGTTTGATGAAGGTATTGGCCATGTTACGCGAATCCAAAATCCCACCTCAGGCTAGCTTCGAGAACATCAACACGAACATTGGGTCCTTGGAACCCTGGAACATGGCCATCCCGTCGGGAGCTGTGCAGCCGTGGGATGCGCCCGGCAACGTACGCAGGGCTCTCGTCAACTCGTACGGCGCAGCCGGATCAAACGCCTCGCTTGTGGTCTGCCAGTCTCCTAGCGCACGACCGAAGAGTGCTTGGTGGCTGGACCGTAAGAAGAGAAAAGACGAGGAAATCATCACCAGCTTGCCTCTCCTTGTCACGGCAGCTAGTCAGGCCAGTCTAGCAGGCAATCTTCGTGCTTTAGCCGACATGGTGCGATCTGAGAAGCCCGACGTAGGGAAACTTCTCTGGACCCTGAGCGAGAAGAGACAGCGCCACCGGTACCGCGCCGTACTGCCTGTTAACAACATCGGAGACCATGAGGCGTTGGCCGCTGCTCTAGATCAAGCGGCATCGTCACCCGCTCAGGCGCCACCCAAGGCAAAGCGCACGGTACTTGTCTTTGGAGGCCAGTCACAGCGCACTGTTCGTCTTGATAGTCATCTGTACAACACTACTCCACAGTTGCGGCGCCACCTGGCCGAGTGTGATGCTATCCTGAGCGAACTAGGCTATCCACCCGTCGTCGACGACGTTCTTAACCATGACAAGGTTGATCAGAACGTTCTCCTTTTGCAGACAGCGACTTTCGCGATCCAGTACAGCTGTGCCAAAACCTGGGAGGATGCGGGCTTGCACATTGACGCTGTTGTCGGCCACAGCTTCGGCGAGCTTACAGCCCTGGCATTTTCCGGGGCCCTCAGTTTGCGTGATGGAATCCGCGTTGTTGCCGAACGTGCTTCGCTTATGCAGACGGCCTGGGGTGAAGAAAAAGGCAAGATGTTGGCGGTGCATGCACCTCTTGACACTGTTAAATCTCTCGTTGACCATGTCAAAGGTCTCGAAATTGCTTGTTTTAATTCACCAGGCAGTTACGTCGTTGTGGGCACTACAGGCGAAATCGAACGGGCTGAGGCGGTCGTGGCCGAAAAGTTCAAGGGCACGCGCTGTCAGCATGTCGATGTAACGCACGGCTTTCACTCCAAGTTTGTTGACGATCTCCTCCCGGGTCTTGAGAAGCTGGACAATTCTCTCGAGTTTCAAAAGCCCCGTATCCGCCTGGAGTTGTGTACATCTGAAGCACACGAGAACGGGCCGCACAATGGCCACATTGGAAGACATGCTCGCAACCCCGTTTTCTTCACGGAAGCCATTACGCGACTTGCGCAGAGCCTTGGGCCCAGTGTCTGGTTAGAGGCCGGAACCGATTCGCCCATCATTCCCATGGTGAAGCGGGCCGTGACGGACGCTGGCACTCACGCCTTCTTCCCCATCAACTTCAAGGCCGCTCGTAAACCTGAGACAGTCATCTGCGACACCACCATCGGCCTCTGGCGCGCTGGAGTTGATGCAACTTACTGGCCGTGGGTTGGGGCAACCGGTTTGGAGGCGATCAAACTCCCGGTATATCAATTCTCGCGCAAATCCTTCTGGACTCAATGGGTTGATCACCCTGTCGAGCTTCAGAAACGCCTTGACGAGGCTCTTCAGCAACAACAGCTTCCCGCTCCGGCCACAGCCGCAACTCCATCGTTTAGGCTAATTTCTCCTTCGCCGCTCGACTCAAATCGCTTTACTGTCAACGTTAACAGTAGTCGTTTCCAACAACTTGTCCGAGGACATGCTGTTTGTGATCAACCCATGTGCCCTGCCTCTATGTATATGGAGTGTGTGGGCATGGCCGTCCAAATCCACGAGTCAAATGGGAAACGCGAGTTCCCTGGAGCCGGCGCGGCACTACACTTCGGCAGTTTGGCTTTCAATCACCCGCTGACTTTGAGTCCCGACCTTCAGGTTTCAGTCGTGCTGGATTTGGAAGCTGGCCACGACCGATCATGGGCATTTGCCATTGAGAGTACGCGCATCAACCAATCTGATCGACCTACAGTCCATGTCCGTGGAGTTGTCGCTCTCGTGCCATCGGCCGATATGCGACATGTTAAGACCCTTCTTGGCGATCGCACTGCGCAATTAAAGGCGCATCCTGATGCCGAGACCATTCTATCCCGGCGTGTGTACACTTTGTTTGGGACCGTGGTAGACTATTCCCACGTCCTGCGTGGTATCGAGTCTCTGACATTGCACGGAAACTGGGCTGTTGGAATCATCAAGTCCCCCAAGCAACTCGTGGCACAACACGAGACGGAAAGTTCTGTCTTGGACCTGGCAGACGCAGCAATTGCCGACAACTTTGTACAGGTACTTGGGCTGGCTATCAACACGAGCGAGCACGTACCTCAAGGCTCGGCCTTCCTCGTTTCATCCATTGACAGCTTTACTCTCTCCCCAGGCTGTCGCCTTCTGAACAACACGGGTTCGTGGACCGTGACGAGCCATTTTAATGCTGAAAAGAACGCCAAAGCTATCACTGGAGAAATCTATGTTACCGACGAGCTCGGTGACGTGGTCGCATCCGTTCTTGGGGTTCGCTTCTCGTTGGTTCAGCTGAGCGCTCTTCGCCGTGTGCTCGACTCTTTGGCCGGCGGTCCGAAGACAAAGCTGCCGCCTTATGCCTCTGAAGTCTTTCAACCTGCTGCGCCGCTTCAAAAAGATTTTATCAGTCAAATCGGCACTGCGCCTTCTACAACCTTGCAGGCTTCGCCTACAAAGCAGATAACTCATCAACCTCAAGTACCGACACCACCTCACCCTGTCTCTGCACCTCCAACGCAAGCTACGGAAGAGCCCAAGGCAAAATCGCAAGGCTCCAACCTCGACGCTGGGCGACTGGTGCGTGACATTGTCGCGAGATACACTGGCGCCGTGGCCGGTGAGATGCCAGGTGATTCGACCATGACTGAACTGGGAATCGACTCTCTCGCCATTGTTCAGTTCGCAGATGAGATTGACAATTTGTTCAAGAAACAGTTTGCGACCGACGACCTAGGCAATATGACCCTTCAATCTCTGATCGACGCCTGCGGCACCGGCAGCATCAGCCCTTCCGTTGCCTCGAGCACCAGTGACAGGGCCTCCGAAGTCACGGCTGATACCGCGTCTAGCGAAGAATCTTTTGACCTCATCAGCAAGACGGAGACGGTTGTAGTAAAGAATGTTGACGGAGTGAGCGTTGAAGTGGATGCGCACATGCCAACAGTGCAAGGCTCGAGGCCCTTGGGTGTGGGTACGTCTTGATACCAACCCTTTTAATCCACATTCTCATCTATTTCTCGGCAACACTCTGTTGAATTTCTGTCCCTCAATATTTAGAATGAGTAGTACAGACATTATAAAATACCGCATAATTTCCATTACAAGACTATATCATTGCTAACCTGTCTTCCGTTGCAGCCATCCTCGTCCATGGCGGAGGACATATGGCTCTGTCCAAAGCCACCATCCCCTCTTCAGCCATAACTGCCCTTTTAAGGAGCGGGTTTCTGACAATCAGCGTGAACTACCGCTTGTGTCCTGAGGTAAACTTAGTCGACGGTCCAATGGCCGATATTGTTGATGTATATCGATGGGTGTTTGAGAAGTTGCCTTCGTTCGCCGGTAACAACGGCCTCTCTGTTGACCCTCGCAATGTCGTCGCTGTAGGCTGGTCGAGTGGTGGCCACCTGGCGATGGCTCTCGACTGGATGAGCCGAATCGCCGGCTTGCCCGCGCTGAAAGCAGTTCTCACGTTTTACGCCCCTGTTGCCTGGGCAAGCGGCTGTAAGAACATAAACTCTGTCGAAACTTTTTCCAAACATGACATTAACTCGATTCCAGCGACTCATGCACAGTCTCCGCGCAATGTCCTATCGGAAGAGGTCAAAGGTGCCCTAAGACCGTTGATCAAGAGGTCAACTAGAAAGCCAGTAAGCATCAACTGTACCCCATGAAAATGGTCTATATCAATTGCTCACGCGGCATACCCATTTCTAGAAAACGCAGTATGACGATGTCTTGAAGCACGGATTTGCCACTGACTACTACTCACTCAAATGGGCCAGAGAGGACGATGTACGCTCGCAACTTATTTGCGCTGCACTTGTGCCTGGACACTGTTTGCCCCTGTTGATGCGAGGCATACCAGCACGCAACGAAGACAGCGATATTGACGCGTGTTTACAGCCTGTGCATGCTGAACATCTCGAAAGCATCTGTCCTCTTACGCATGCTTTGAGGAAATCATACCGCACCCCTACCTTTATGATCCATGGTGTTGAGGATGACATTGTACCGTTGGCTTCTACGGTAGAGCTTTACGACGCCCTGTGCGCAGCCGGCGTGCCATGCCAGCTCCTCCCAGTCGAGAATGCAGGACATACATTCGATTACGGCTTGAAGTATGGCGACGACACTTGGCAGGCGACGGTCGCTCCGGGATTTGCATTTTTAACTTCGCAGGCCTTCTTGTAATCAGGTCTTTATGTCTTTAGTGTCTTGTGTATTAGAATGTTGTTATGTAGACTATTACTCGTTACGACCCGTTAGGCATCACAAGACCAGGCATCACCCCACAGCGCATCTGCCGGCTACAGGACACTTTTATACAGAAATCAGAGAAGCAACAGGGACTCTCGGAAACGGAGAACAATGGAACATATCGCATCACGATAAAGAAGTGAGCGCCAGATACTGAAACGGCGAGCGCTCACCTGGTGAACGCTTCCGAGTGACGGGACAAACATCACTGGTCAACAGAGGAAGTGTTCAGGAGAACAGACTTGTATAATTATCTCAATGTGGAGGATATCGGTTCTGAAGACCTTGTTGTCCGACAATCCCATGGCAGACTTCGCGTCCTCGACGACTTGGCCAAGGAAGTGCTCGTTGATGTCAACTTGAGGTCTGAAGTTGGAGATTTGTTCGATCTCCGCTGGAGTTCTTTCGGGTGCAGGTATGATTGAAATCCTGATCCCCGCATCAGCAATCTCAACAAGAACACCTGGCTAGTAGAAAATAACAAGAAGCACAACGAAATCAACGATCGTTCAGTACCACAATCAACCCAACCAACTACATCAACCGGGAAAGCTCTTCATATACGAGCAATCACACCTTCAGACTCTGATACGGACTGGTCAGACACTGTCTCTACACTAGAAGAACCAAACGGCAGCTGTCAGCATGTTGCGGATGGGGAGGAAGTCAGGAACGCAGTTCTGGTCGACACTGGCGCTTCCGATCCTCTATCATGGGACAGATCACGATTTCGAAATCTTCAACCAGTCAAGAAGGCATTTGATACGCCCAATGGACCTATACAAGCAATCGCCAAGGGCTCTCTCATCGTCAGAGCGTTAAGCCCAGCGGACGTAGAATCAGAGCTTTCTATTCCCAACGCATACCTGATTCCACAGGCATCTACCACTTTGATCAGTACCATCAAGCTAGAAGAACAAGATCTTTAGCTCCCAGAAAGAAAACAATGCTTTGAGGACAGTAACAGAAACTCTACATACAGAGTATGGTCAACCAACTCACAGTATCACCTTGAACGCCCACACGAGCAGTCTGGGAATTCCTTCTTCACATCAAGCAAGGAACCAAGAGCTCAGAGCAATGCAACAGGTCGTCTTTGGCATCAGAGATTAGGACAACCAAGCAAGGAGGCTCTACAGCATCTCAACAAAGCATGCACAGATGCTAGCATTAAAAAACCACACACTGAAGATTGCAAGGCTTGCCACTTAGCAAGGGCAAAACGAATAGTCTCACGACGTTCACCAACATACAGGACCACTTATCCTTACGAGAGGGTAAATGTGGACTTCTTTCTGATGGAAGAAGCCTACAATAGCGCAAGGGTCAACATTATTGCCACCTGTGGTCACACGAAGCTCAAGCTCACAAGAGCCTTAGCCCATCGACGTCTGCTAGGTCTCCAATTCATCAAACAGTTGGTCAAGTTCCTCAACACTCAATACGGGAAGGAAGACTCTACTGCTCTTCAGACGCAGCCTTCACAGACGATCTCAATACTTGAAGGAGTAGTTAAGGATATATGATAATGCTGTTTAGAGGACCTATTGACTAGAAATCCACTAAACAGAAGTGTATCGTCATCTCATTAACTAAAGCAGAGTTGATTGCTCTCACTCAAGTAACAAGAGAGTATATCGCTACGCTTAGGCTGATAAAGGAGTTAGAGATCCAACCGGACGGATTTCCAACCATATTCTGTGACAACCAACAAACTCTTCGTCTCCTAGCTGCTGAGAAGCCTCATCGGGTGTCCAAGTTGAAGCATATTGACATCCAGAACCTAGGGGGGTGTGTCAGACTGCCCTAGCATATTCGTTACGGTGATTGTTTTACCTTGAGCGACTTGGCTTATGCTTAACCGGAGGTATGAGTAAGACTAGCAAGGGTATCCTTATATAAGGGGATCGTACACTTAATATATAGATATAGGGTTTCTTCTTATAGCCATTTATTCGTCATACTTATTAATACATACATAATGACCCCTGCCTGTCTAACTGATGCTCGATATTAACTATGACCATAGCCTGCCAAGGCATGTCAACGTCTTTGCTTCTTCAATTCGAGGGTGGTAGGGAGCATCTTTCGGCGGATACGAAGCCTACGGCTTGAACTCTTGACACCTTAGGTAGACAGACTGATGACATGCCAAAAGATCGGTAAGGCTGCTGCTGGCAATAGCCTAAGACTGATGTTGCGCGAGCTTCGATATCACCCAAGCCTCCCAACATAGTATCTAACCAAAGTATTATTCCTGCGAGCGTGACTAATTTCAAGAGCGTGACTAATTTCAAGCAACACAGACTGTCCGATTGGCAAGCTGACGTCTCAGGCCAATGTGCATTGCAGCACTCACTACGAACAGACGCCGGTACATGCGAGAGTGGACCAATGAAGAGGATACACGGTTGAGTCTAGTCCAACCAAAACTACCTGTTCAAATGCACGAAACCGCCAATGGCTTTAGGGGCGACGTGGAACTTTACCGGCAAACACCTTCGGGAGCCAGCTGATTCGTGGTGCCCGTACGTGCTGTAGCCATGAGGCATGCCTCTTGAACTGTATGCGCATGACTCTGCTCTCTTAGACTGAGCATTCAAGCTCTCTTAAGCTGAAGCATGTCAAGATTCTTACCCTGCCATTTTTTGCCAGGGCGGGATGGCAAACGCCGTTATTGTTGTGGACAAGTTCGTGAATGGCCTGCCGAGCGCGACGACGCCTCCCAATGGTGGTGTTTGTCAAGACAAGGCCCCGCTCACTTTGCCGCTGGCGTACCCATTGCCCTAGCCGCCGTTGTGGTCTCGCGAGAGAACTGATGTATTATAGCTACGCTCACCGGCTGCGTGGCTACTGCATGCCAATCTACGCAACAAGGATGCCCAGCGGTTATCAAATTTAACGTCGAACTGGTTGGTGCGAGCTTGGAGCCCTTCAGACCAACAAACCTTCCCCCCCCCCC
>MU846163.1:45109-81012 GCA_030867225.1 Colletotrichum caudatum
CCTTATTTCCAAGGGCACCTGAAGCAAGCTGACTAGCGTAACTTTGTATGTACTTTACTCAATATCAGGGGCCAGCAGGGGTAAGTTGAATGCTACTAGCAAAGGTAGCAGGTAAATTAACGGCCCTTTTTTTTAGCTTTTTAACGGCCCTCTGAGCCTATCCTAGTTAGCTATATGCCTATTATAGTAAGTCATATAGAAAGACTATTATCCGTTTTATATACTAATCTACCTAACCTAAATACTAACCTAAATCCTAACTATCCTAACCACTAACCCTATGTATCTACAGAAGCATATATATCTATAAAAGATATATAGGGTTAGTAGTTAGGATAGTTAGGATTTAGATTAGGATTTAGATTAGGATTTAGGTTAGTTAGAAATGTTTGCATGATAGGATATATTATTTGATATGATATGGTGGTGGTGGTTAATAGGCCGTTAAAAAACCAAAAAGGGGCCGTTAATTTACCTGCTACCCTAGCAAAAGGGGCCTCTAACCCGCATGTATCTTGGCAGTGTGGACCCAACCAAGGACTACAGGCTGAGGCCATGGAATCTTCACTGATGCTAGGGTGCGGCGTAGACCGGCAGACTGAGACAAGGAAGAGCGGTCTGGGCGAAGTTTATTTACAATGGATGAGTGGTAGAGGCTGGCTTGTTGCACTTGTAGAGTTGAACAAGCATTTGGGTAACAGCGACAAGATTCGCGACGTCAGGCAAGAAACTGGTGTAACGGTTGACGGGTAAGAAGAGGCTTCCTATAGGAAAAGTTAGTTGTAGACTTAGGCAAGTTAACGAACAGACATCTGGCCTGCCCTAGGTAAAAAGCAAAGTCTTGAACTTTACCGTCCCTATTAAGCGTACATAATGATGTTAACTAGACGGCGAAAATATCTAACTAACCGAAATCCTAACCTAAATCCTAACCATCCTAACTACTAACCTTATATATCTCTAACCTAAATCCTACCATCCTAACTACTAACCTTATATATCTATAGAAGTATATCTATAAAAGATATATAAGGTTAGTAGTTAGGATGGTTAGGATTTAGGTTAGGATTAGGGTTAGGTAGATTAGCGTATAGAACGGAATATAGTCTTTCTCTAAGACTAACCGTAATAGACATACAGCTAACTAGGATAGGATTAGAGGGCCGTCAAAAAACCAAAAAAGGGCCGTCAATTTACCTGCTACCCATCCAAGGAGCTACTCAAGGAGATCCAGCTTACAACAAAACTCAAGCCAGAGAAGGCATACTTTTCCACAAAAAACAAAATCAAAAGAATAGGCACAGTGACAGCCTAGTTAAAGGCAGAAGCCATAAGGCAACTACCAAGGCGCCTCCATTTGATAGGGGCCAGCGTTTTTGTGAACCTTCACTGCCTTTGAATTCTTCCCCTTGCTTGACCAATTACCCCACACTCTCAGTGCTTCTCATCAATGGGGAGGCTATCTATCACAGGAGGCTTATGTCGGTGGGGCGTATGGTATCAGCCACGTCATGTGCGATGTCACCTGACCGACCTTGACATTAGTATTTCTATGGGCCCTTCCTTACGGGAACCCTTTTCTCACAATCAAGCTTCTCTTCACCTTATGATCCTTACTGCTGTGTGCTCTAGCTCGTGAGACTATCCGATCCCGAAACAGAAAACAACGGCAAACTCTCGCCCTCCACGCCAGGGAGTTCATCCAACCACGCAATCATGGCCAAGCCACACCCCCGGCCCCGCTCCCCGGACGAAGAAGTCAGCAGGGCACGAGCCACCAGTCCGCCGAACCCGGCATCGCCGCCGGCGCCTCCGTATTCCGATCCGGGGACAGAACCTTCTGCCCCGCGCGAGGACCAGCCCCTCCTCCGCGACCCGGCCGCGGCGGTCGGGAACGGCGAGACGTGGAACCCCCCCCGTGGCTTCGGCTGGATCGAGCTGGCCATCATGTCCAACGTCTTCCTGTACGGCTTCGACGGGACCGTCACGGCGTCGACGTACGCCGTCATCAGCTCCGAGTTCGGAGCCGCCAACACGGCGAGCTGGCTGACGACGTCGTACCTCGTCACCAGCACCGCGTTCCAGCCGCTGTACGGCCGGTTCTCAGACATCTTTGGGCGGAGGGTCTGCTTCTTCGTCAGCAGCGTCGCCTTTGGGCTGGGGTGCCTGGGCTGCGGGCTGGCGGGCGACGTGGTGCTGCTGAACTGCATGCGCGCGTTGGCGGGGTTCGGAGGAGGCGGGCTGATGACAATGGGTTCGGTATCCCCCACCCCCTCCCTCCCTCGGCTGGAACAGCAATCCGTGACTGACGCGAACAAAAACAGCCACCATCGTCAACTCGGACATGATCCCCTTCCGCAAGAGGGGCATGTACCAGGCCCTCCAGAACGGCATGTTCGGTTTCGGCGCCGTCGCAGGCGCCTCCTTCGGCGGGTCCATCGCCGACCGCATCGGCTGGCGCTGGTGTTTCCTGCTGCAGGTGCCCGTCTCCCTCTCGGCGCTCGTGCTCGGCGCCCTGGTCATCGAGAACCCGGAGGGGGGGTTCGGTATCGACACGAACGACTTCAGGGCCATCTGGTCCCGCGTCGACGTCTCTGGGGCGCTGCTCCTGGTTGTCGCCATCTCCGTCCAGCTCGTCGGGTTGAGCCTGGGTGGAAACGAGTTGCCGTGGGGCAGCCCCGTGGTCGTTGGCACGTTGATCGGCAGCGTCGGCCTCCTCGCGCTGTTTGTGGCTGTCGAGGCACGAACGAGGGCCATTCCCGTTATCCCACTGAGGATGCTCAAGGGAAGGTTGCCAGTCCTCACGCAGGTTTCCAACGTCTGCGCTGGGCTTTCCGCGTACGCCGTGAGTGTTCATGCCACGTATTTTGTTTGGCGGGCGTTGTAGATGCTAACCCTACCAACAAGTACCTGTTCATGCTACCCCTATTCTTTCAGGTGGTCTTGCTCGACTCTGCTACTACCGCCGGGGCGAGGCTGGCGATCCCATCGCTCGCGACACCCCTGGGTGGTCTCGTTGCAGGCATCGTCATGTCGCGCTGGGGCAAGCTTATCTGGCTAGTCAGGACTGGTGCTTTTCTTATGCTGTTCGGAAACGCCCTCGTTACGGCCCTGCAATTCCAAGACTCGAGGTGGAAGTACTTGGTTTACATATTCCCGGCGAATCTTGGACAGGGTATAATCTACCCGGCGATTCTCTTCACGACCTTGGCTTCGTTTGACCATGCCGGTAAGTCCCGTATGATTTCGGTTCCCTGTTTGGGACTCTGGCTGATGTTCCTGCTTGCAGATCACGCAGTTTCGGCCTCAACCGTGTATCTTGTTCGCTCTCTCGGCAGCGTCTGGGGCGTGGCAATCACCTCCGCGATCGTCCAGACAACACTCAGCCTCCGACTGCCCAAAGCCCTTGGCGACATTCCCGATAAGTGGGCAGTACGTTGAAGCCCTTTCCGTCCTCCCTGTCATCTGCGTCGTTAACCCAGGTCTTACCTCCAGCTCATTGACGAAATTCGGCATTCTGTGACGGCCCTCAAGACCCTGCCGGTAGAGGTCCGCCTTCCCGCGCGTCACGTCTACTACGAGGGTATCCAGTATGCCTTTGCCGCTTCCACGGCATTCGCTGGAATCGCCGTGATTGCGGCAGTGTATGCCAGCCCGCGTAGTCTCCGTAGCACCCACAAGTAGGCCATCACCACGCGTTGCTTGATTGATCGCGTCATTGGGCAGTCTCCATATAAGCCATCTTGCGGCTTCCGTGAGACAGCATCACGAGTTAGCTCCAGCCAACTAGACAGGGTCTGTTGATTCGATAGCATACCAGCTACGCTATTGTTCGGTAGTGTTTGTTGAAGGATAGTTCTAATGCTAGGCCCTACGTTCCTCGGTGTAGGACAACTGGAGTGGGGCAGCCGTCAAGTCTCCGCTACAGAGAGGAGGGATGGTCCATGGGATTGGAGGCAGAAGAACGGCCGGGACTAGTGTTAAAGATACCCATGGTGAGCAGATACATAAACCCGGGTTTAGGATATTCTGTCCCGATTTACATAGTAGGACTAAAAGCAGAAAACCCTACAACTAAATCATATCCATTGCGTCAACTTATCGAACACTTCTTATACGGAGTAAATGAGCACGTCGGTCACAAGTCCTGGTAAAAGCCTGATTTTGAACCGGGCCAGGATTCAATCAGGCCAGTTCCTTTTCAAGAGCATCTGCCATCTGACTCAAGGTGTCAAACTTCCAGTCGTACACCTCGCGCTGCCTGTTTCCCATCACCGCACCGGGCCGCACGATCCAAGACGATCTGATGCCCGCCTCCTTCGCCGGGTGGTGGTCGTGAAACTGGCTCTGCGCCGTCTGCAGCACCTGTTCCTTGTCTACCCCGAAGTCTTCCTTGACCTTGTCCAACATGTATCTGAAGTTGCGTTGATCGGGCTTGTAAGACCCAATGTCCTGAGCGGTGATCACCAGGTCAAACGGGACACCGTCGAGTGGCCCTGAGTTGGTAGCAGCGAAGGACTCACGGTCGACGTTGGAGAGGACGACAAGCTTGTAGTACTTCCCAAGACGGCGCAGGGCGCCGACCGTGTCCGGGAAGGCGGGCCAACGGCCGACCGAGCCCCCAAAGGCCTTCGAGGCCTCCTGAGAGGGCGCGGCCAGCCCGAGCTTGTCGGCTATCTGCGGGTGGATGGTGGTGAGGAGTTCAGAGTACAGCATCTCCGGGGTCTTTATCTGCTGTTTGTTTTCGATGTCGTGGCATACTTCCAAGAGATGCGCGCGGGAGAAGTCGGTGCGCTTGTTTTCCTCGAGGAGGGGCTGCAAAGCTGCCAGCATGCCACTCTCCCAGTCAATCAAGGTGCCGTAGACATCAAATGTAAGAACGCGGAAGACTTTGAGGCTCGCCATGGGTACAGAAAAGCGCGGTGAAGTAAGTTGATTGCTGTTGTAGGGCTGTTGACCGTAGTTGTGGTGACTTTGAAGGCTTTGTACAAGAACGATGCGGGATTGCTGCTGGTGTTAAGCGGATGGTGCAAATTGTTGAAATGATTTCGGAATCCCAAAGCCTCAAGTCAAAAAGACGTTGGTATTTAAGGAAATCGTATCGGAAGTGTTGAGGCCGGAGTGATGACAAGCAACCTCTGCTCGGAAGGGCGTAACATGTAATAAGTCAATCCCGACCGGGTTACCGTTCCCGCCGTTCAAGCGGACACGGTGCTTAAGCACGGTTAGCGCCGGCCCGGCGACCGGACCAGGATTGCCGCTCCCACCGCGAGCATTCAGTTCCGCAGTCATGAAAGATGTCAATAAACACAATAGCGTAGATGGCCAATCGGCATTCATGAACCAGGAGTGGCTTCTTTGGGACTATATATCGTTGTCAACTGCGTGTCTATGTCATTCAGTCATTTCAATGTCACCCTACCGACTTCAGGCACACACTGGACCAACGCAATGCCTCAGACTTGATGCTAGCGGTAGTCTCCTGTCTGTCAGAGGACGTGTAAGCGGAAATCCCACCTTATCTGATAATTGGCAGAGCAAAATGTCGAAATACTATGTCTGTACATATGAATTGGTATGATGGGGTTCAAGGGTAGATCAAGTCCGGCTGCCAAGATGTCCACTCCACTAGCCTAACTGATTTCGAAGCGGGGGAACGTGTGGGAACACTGCTTGAATCACATCAAATGACTCACTACTGGTGACGATAACAAATTTTGGGTATTGTGAACCGCTTGACCGATTGGGGGAAAAAAAGAAAAAAGAAAAAAGAAAAGACTTGGACGCGCATTGCCTTTGGTCGCCACTCTGCACAACCGCTGAGAACCCCTGGCCATCTTGACTCGATGGCACCGGATGCAGATCTACTTGCCGGCTTCCCGACAAAAGCGCCAGCGAGGCCGACTACCAAGCTCCGCTTCGCGGATGTAAGCGAACAACCCCCCAAGTCTTTATGCGCGCCGATAGCACAAACCTTTGGTGGGCTGACTCGTCCGTTGCAGGTCGCCGTGACAGCGACAGCAAAGGACTTTGCAGGATTCTACCGGGGCAAGCAGTACCATCAGCCGGACTTCGGTGCCGTCCTCGACCGCGCCCTGGCCGCCGGCGTCGGCAAGGTGATGCTGACGGGCATGTCGCTCGGCGACGCGGAGACCAATGTTTCCACGGCGAAGTCGCGGCCGGCAGGGACCTGTTTCGTTACCGTCGGTATACACCCGTACCACGCGGCCGAACCGGATGCCGAGGAGGACGGCGGCGAGGACGGGCACTTCAAGAAGCTGGCACAGACCGTCCGCGACGCTGTGGGACCCACGGCCGAAGGATCCCCGTCGGTGCTGGCTGCCTTCGGGGAGCTTGGCCTGGATTACGACCGTCTCGACCGTGCCTCCAAGGAGGCCCAGATCCGCACCTTCAAGCGCCAGATGGACCTCTTTGTCGAGGAGCGGTTCGACCTGCCCCTGTTCCTCCACTGCCGCGCCGCATTCGACGACTTCGCGGACGTTGTCCGGCCCTACCTCCCCAAGCTGCCCCGTCGAGGTCTCGTCCACTCCTTCGTCGGCACGTCGGCCCAGATGAAAGCCCTCGTGGAGATGGGATTCGACGTCAGCGTCAACGGGTTCGGTTTCCAGGACAGGGAGAGCCTGGAGATGGTGCGCGAGATCCCGCTGGAGAGGCTACAGATCGAGACGGACGCGCCGTGGGGCGAGATCCCCGCCGGCTCGGAGGTCGCCAAGAGGTACCTTGCCAGTGCGCCCGCTTTGCCGCAGAGTAAGAAGAAGGACAAGTTCGAGATGGGGCTCATGGTAAAGGGCAGGAATGAGAGTTGTACGATGGAAAGGGTGGCTTATGTTGTGGCCGGGTTGAAGGGCTTGAGCGTCGAGGAAGTGGCCGATGTTGCATGGACGAACAGCGTCAACATGTTCAGGCTTGCTGAGCTGTAGATCAGACACGCGAGTACAACTTGACAATAGTTTTGATGGCTTATGAGTGATCCCACACCTAAAATGCCACTATAAGCCATCTTCTGCCACGAGCAACAAATAAGGAGGGCGCGTCTTACCAGAATCAGCACTTCCGCAGCCGGACCTGTATGGTCGGGTGTAGTGCCACGCTCGGGCAAAGAGGAGGGGTTTGCACCGATTGTTTTTGAACCAAGAGATATTATGCTCATCAAAATTATCAAGTAATATTGCCAAGGCATTTCAAGACGTGCTTGGTAAATACTGTTGTGCAGTGGCGGATGCTTGGAGAGGTGCACACCAAATGGAACCGAGTGTTGTCCCCACCGCTGGCAGTAACATTCAAGGCCAGCGCCTTTGACTTGAAAAGGGATAAAGCACACAGACAACCATTTGTGGCCAGAACTGGCTTATACTTGTCTCTCCGGTTGCTGGATGAGACGGCCCTGAAAGTGGATAATAACCTTAGAAACCCTGTAAGGCATGGCCCTCCGAGGTTCAATCGAGTGATCGAGTTGCACGGGTCTTGCGCTAATATTGACGTCGCACAGTCAATAAAGGCAAGTCAGGCGACCGGGCATGTCTAAATACGAGCATATGCTCGCCATAGAACGGTAGCTGACACGCGTACGAATCATGAGCAACGATACGTCGGCAGCAACGCCAGGCGATAGCAGCGGCAGGCGACCGACGGCGATAAGTCAAGCCTTGACCCACCAGTGACGATCTAGAGCTGTCGAGGATGCCCAATCCCCGAAAAAGGAGCCTTGATCTACGAGATAGAATCGCGGGGGGATTCCTGCAGGTGTTTAGCTGCCCGCCTCGAGTGGATCTCCCGATGGTTCCTTGGCAAGAGGGGTTCCATTATCTGCGGTGTGCAACGAGAGACCGGCCCTGCCTGCCTTATCGTACGAGCCAAGGACTGTCCACCGCAGAGCTTCTCCTTTATAATATGCGGCTGAAGAAAGCCTGATGTAAACGCTCGCCCTGCTTTTCACATTCACCTTTCCCCTCCGTGCCGTCCTTTGGGTCCTTGAACAACGGCAGAGCTTGAAGAAATATCAACAATCGCAAGACATGGGAGAGACGCAGAGGCAGTATGAGTGATGGTGAAGCGCAGTCTCGTATGCAGTTCAGCCAGTCCGTAAGTAGTCGAAGGCATGGACATTTGGCCGCCACCCATCTCCCCATCGCGGGGAGTTCAGGCATTCTGTTCACCCAGAGGGATTATATGATGATCACCAAACAAGATAAATAGCAGGAAAGCGTCGGTTTTGGTCATCGTGGTTGTATCGAAGTCAGCGTTGTATCGCCGTCGTTTTTTCAACGCTGAGGAGTCGAGAAATGGTCTCTGAGTAGGTACATCTCGGGTGCTAGTTCACAGCCAGGAGTCGACTGCACACACCACAAAGAGCAGTTGGAAGGCCGTCTCACCGAGAATGGTGATTGACTTACGATTGTTATGATTCATCCGAACTGCCGACGAATCCGGGGTTGACGGCGCCGATCCCCGGCAGCCCTGGGTGCCAAAAGCCTGGGACCAACATCAAAGATGAAGGGTCTAGGGTTCATCCGGATCGCTGAAGAACGTGACGTCCTAGTTGAATATAACTTCCGGGCGGGCACCGAGTGGCCGCCTTGCGTCGTTCCCCGCAACGTCGCCTCGAAGTCGAAGGCAACGATCGTCCCGATCTGCGCACTCGACCGCCACTGGAGAACGGCGCCTTACCTTACCCACCAAGGGTCATCCATGGAGGGAACCCCGTAATGAAAATGGCATGCCAGGAAGCCACGAGGGGGTGTTCCATTCCACCGTGTTCGAGAAGGACCACGGCGAGAAGACGGACCTGCAGAAACTGCACTCTAGTCCCCGTCACTGGATCTGGCAGCGGGTTGATCCTTCTATTACCGAGAAGTGACAAACGAATAGCCAGCATGGGAGGCATGGTTCAACAACGGGCGCGGGCGCGAAAATCGACGACACAGTTCGATGAAGGAGGCTTTTGACGCTGAGTGCAATGTCCAAAGGTGATTCGCGGTTGGGTGGCGGGATTATTGCGAGCGTGTGAGGCGGACCGTCATGGGGTTGCCGCCGTCCGCCTCACTTTGCCCATCTCCTGCAGGCTCACCACCCCAACGTGTGAAGGTGGAACGCACACTCGCGCGCACACGCACACCCAGAAGGATGGGTTCCCACCCTCATGAGAACCGACACAACAGACGGGCATGTGTGGCGCCTGGCCGCGCATGCAGGCATTATCGAGGCACGCTCTGACGACTGACAGCCCGAAGCGGTGAGGATGCCGACAACAACTGTTCCGAAAGGGCAAGACCAAAAGTACTCCTTTCATCTTGTTTGGTGCGAATAATAGGCCTTGAAAAGCTAGTCATCTCGACTCTGTTGCCGTGTACGAGGATTGGCGCGCCCAGATCGTCGCGCAAGTAGTTGGGTGGAGATAAATACCGTCTTCGTCCTCCTGATCGCCACGACCTCCTAACAGTTCGAGCCATCCCGTCCGTTGCACGTGCCCGAGCAGACAAATTACATTTCCCATGTCCGAACGCTTGTCATGTCTTCGCCAACAGAGATGAACAGATACTGGATCCCTCGTTTGGATATTCACAAAAAAATCATCACTCAAGAGCTTCCTTATTACCTTGGACCGGATGCAACCGTCAGGCCGTACACAAACGAGGTGTGAACTTCTCATCCAATGTGATCGAGACGCCTCTCACAGCATCATCTATAGGGAGAAGATGGCTTTCTCATCACTACTCCAGGCCCATGCCTGACTGACGTGAGCTCCACCACGATGCATGCTTTCTTTCGCCAAGAGAAAAAAAAGGCCCACTTGCCGCTAACTGTCTTGGCTTCTTCTAGGAGCAAATCGATGATATTTGCAGGAAATCCAAGGAGATATGGGAGCGGCAGGCGGCTATCAAGGCACAAGAAGCGGACAAGCCTCTCAAGAGGCCGCTGCACCAACCGGTCGTGATATCGCGAGCGTCAAACGATTCTTCGCGAAGGAGGCACGAAGCACACCGAAGCCATGAGAGGCATCGACGTTACGACGAGAGGCGGCGTGAGTGAGGGCGGGCAGTTCGGTTGGAGCCGGCCTTTGTGACCGAGGTCTCATGTTGGGCCAGACTTTTGGATCCAAGCTTAAACCACAAGGGCGTCGTAGAAGGTTGGATTCGTCCTTTACCACATAATGGGATGGATTTGTGGAATCCGATGATTTGAGACACGCGATGAAGGCCGTGTGTTTGGTGAGGGGATGCGGTTTGTGTGGCCTGGGGTCGCAGCCGACGGTGGACCCAGTCAGGCAGTCGTTGTGTGACTGGCCAGGACACACGAGATGAAGCAGCAAGACCAAGTCTTTTCCTGATTGGGACGAGCAAGAGTATGTGTCCCGGAATCACCCAGCAGCAGTTCGCCATCTGGCAAGCCGGGGGAGCCAATGGTAGCAGCCAAAACCACGGCACCGTCCGTCCATTGCTCTCAATAGGTATGCGTATGCGAAAACGTCGTTAAAGGCGCGCTACAGAAGTGCAGCGCCCGGCAGGATGCGACCAGCTAGCCTCTCCCGACCTAGATACTCACTTTCATACTGTTTTCTGTTCCCGAAATAGACAATATACATTATAACCGTACCGAAATGCTGTTGAGTGCCAGCAGCATGTGCAGCCCAAATTCTTTGTACAGTAGAAGCTTCCGATAGGACGCCAAAGTCGGGACTGCACTCGGTCCGTCCGAAGGCTCGAATCACGAACCGAGAACTTTGTCACCAGTCTGGCAGACGTAATCCTTATCGAAGTCCTGTGGTTCGTGTGTTCGACAAAGAAGCGGGCAACATGAGGTAGCCTAGCTGCGGTGGTGAGCGTGGCAAGCACGAAGAGCATGACACGTCTGCCAATGTTGTGAGTAAGGCTCTGATTGAGGTGTGCTCGGGCCATGCGTAGCCTTTCACACCATGTGGTGTGCTTCACCTTGTCAAAACAGCAGCCGTGGACTTATCCAGACGCCTGGTCAGACAATCGTAAACGTAGACTCGTATCGCTGAAGATCGAGAGGCCCGGTCGACCAAAGTATCAGAGCTTGGACAGCCGCTTTCTCCGGCTCTTGGGCTGTCCCTCTGGTCCGCGTGCCTGGAGGCGACGGCTTGACATAACCAACAACATTAACCCATTCGCCGATTTGCGTCTGATTCGGCTTCATAGTGCCAAGCAGAAGCTGAACGTCGACTAATGCACTGACGTGGGACCCTTTGGGAAAGCTGTGCTCCAGTGTAAGCACTGCTGATTGCGTTGAGTACGATGTTACACTGATGCCATATCAGTACACAATGGTAGAAACAGGGCGTGAATGCAAAAAGAAAATTCAAAAAAAGGCAATGGGCAAGATCCTACCAACAACGATATGGAGTGTGAGGGTGGGGGAAGCGGATCTTACCATCCCATGAATCTGACCTTCTCGCCTGGCGACCTCATCGGCAGGTCTGATAGAAGACACAGCCGGGAAGGAAGCGGGCCTCTGGACATGGCGACGTAGAAGCACCCTGGTCTGATGCGAATGATTTATCGACGTGCTCGCAATTTAAGCGCCTGTATGGCCTGTCATAGTGACACTGGTTTGAGGAGCATGGCTGGGTTGATGATGGGTTGATGAATGTGGAAGCTTAAGAAGATTGGACTAGTCAGTTCACCTACAGCTTCTAAGCAGTACGGACAGCTGGCAACGCCTGAATCGAGTCGGCGATAAGCAGGATTCTTATCTGCCAGTCACATTGCAAGAGTCACGCGGCCTTCTCACATGACCGGCAAAATCTCGGCTAAACAGAGCGGACGGTGTTGCTGGGCAGAGCCGCCGTCATCGCCCGCCGCCCACTAAACGGCATCGCTAAGCCAGTCGGGAGCTTGCATCATACCTGCCTTGACTACCTGGTCCTATCTCTCAGCATTCTACCTATCGACCCTGCGACACCTTGACTTGGAGAGCCGCGAGTGTTCGTCACACGATTTTGCGACCTTGATAGCCGTGTCAGTCGAAATTTCTTACTACCTCTGCGGCTCGCTGAAACGACGACGACTGCCCGCTTGTTTTCTCGTTTCGGTACCCCGCCATCAAACTTCGGCGAGTGCCACGCAATCGCGGAACACGGCTGCCTTCAACCGATAGTTGCCTGCGCACAACGTCAAAACCGACTCGGTCCCCTTCCAGTTCGCCCGGCTCCATAGTCAACCCTTCAATCCTACATCACGTATCATCATGTCTGGCGTCTGGGGCTGGTTCGGCGGCGGCGGCGGCGGCGCCAAGAAGAAGAATGACGCCAAAGATGCGATCCTTGGCCTTCGGGTCCAGCTCGATATGCTCCAGAAGAGAGAGAAGCACCTCCAAAACCTGATGGACGAGCAAGATGCTATTGCGAGGAAGAACGTCAACACCAACAAGAACGGTAAGTCATGTGAGCCATATACCGCAACGAGGCTGGAGGCTGATGAGGCAAACCCACAGCCGCAAAGGCTGCCTTGCGTCGCAAGAAGGGCCACGAGCATAGCCTCGAGCAGACCATATCTCAGATTACGACACTCGAATCCCAGATCAACGCCATCGAGTCGGCGAATATCAATCGGGAGACGCTGCTGGCAATGGAGAAGGCCGGCCAGGCCATGAAGGGCATCCACGGCAAGCTTACGGTCGACAAGGTGGACCAGACAATGTATGTGCCCAACAGCCCGCGGCTTCCGTTGGCGGTCAACGGAAAGAATGCTGACACGGTGCCAACAGGGAGGAACTCCGCGAACAGAATGCCCTCAGCGAGGAAATCGTCAATGCCATTACAACGGGCCAGACGGACAACATCATCGACGAGGATTTGGAGGAGGAGCTGGAAAATATGCAGCAGGAGCAGTTGGACGAGCAGATGATAAGCACCGGGTCGGTGCCAGTGTCGGATGCCGTCCATCGCATGCCGGCTGCAGCGAACGGAGAAAGTAAGGAGTGCACTCCCCTCTCACGGACTTTGAACAGTGGCTAACACGCGCAAATCAGTCAAAGGCAAGGCGCCCATTGCCGAGGAGGACGACGAGGAGGCCGAGCTCCGCAAGCTGCAAGCGGAAATGGCCATGTAAGGGGCTACAGCTACAGGCGGCAGATGTTCCTGCGGGGACGGCCGAGCAGGATAGCATAGCATTCGTGGCCAAGAACAGGGCCCCTGGAGGCTTGCATGGAACCGTCGTACGGGGGGGTGTAAACAAAGCTAAGCCCAAGTCTGTCCGGAGGGAGTGGGTAGACTTTAAACGGCATACTCGACATACGATGCAGGCTTGCACAGGCTTGCTTGCTTGTTCGATGCGGCCGGCTACAGCTCCAGGAACGGCCTTTGTTCATACGCTTCCCGGGTACCTTGGCCCCCTTTCATCAGACCTGTTTACTGGCGTTGGCGTTTTTGGGATACGCGGGGTTGTCATTCGACGGGAATCTCGCGGTTGAGGAGGTTGACGGGAGTTTGGCAAGCTTTTCTGGGTTTGCTGGAGTGGCAATTTACAAGTCTCAGAGTACCGTGCGCGCGTCTTGTTCCCCCATAGAAACATATATCGATCGTTGTTGAGGAGCTAGGTGAGATTTTCACGAACCACATGCAGCGTGCAGTTTCGGACATACCCCTTAGGGTGAAGGGTTTACTTGGCATATGCACCGGAGATGCGGCCGGAATCCAACGGTGTCTGGTTCGGCGAAGGAACGGTCAAGGTGATAGACGACGGTCCACCTGAAAGTAAGGTAGGCAAGTAGGGTAAGGCACGGATAGGCATGGTCAGGTACCTACACGGTAGTCCGATGGCGTTGGGTATCCACTTGACCGGGACCGGGACAGAAACCATCTCTCACGTGTTCCGGCACACCGCCAGTCGCCAGGAGCGACCGATCGTGGGCTGGGGCGTCCAAGGCCACGATCATTTTGCCCGTATGCGCCTCCGATGTCGTTTCTGGGAGGGGGAGGGGAAAGGGGGCTCGGCTCGAGTCACGACAAGACAGCGCAGACCTGTCTATCTGCTCTGTTGCGAGTATCCGTACACCGCAGATAACAGTTAATCCCGGAGGGGAGGCGGGCGAGGCAGGGTTCATGTCACTGCGACAAATGCTTGGACTCGATCGCTGAAGGAAAGCAAATGAGGCTTTCCAGCCTGATCAATGCAAAGGCCCCGGGTGCCATAAGGCGATGCACCGTGGACAAAGGAGACCAAAGGCAAGGCGTCTGGTCTGGCCTGGGATCTTGAGGAGAGCCTGCAGCGAAGAGCCTGCCGGACCTGACCTGACCTGTCCCTGTTGTATGGACAATTAAGGAACAACGACGGAAAGGAGCGGGCATGACGGAGGTATCTGGAGAGAGGTATCTTCTGGCGGGAGACGAGCACCAACTTAACGCAGCGGGGATACCGACACATGCATTTCTCGTGCTCCACTTGCGTTGTTTATAAGGGGACCTAAGTACAGGCCTGTGTTGTTGTCCTTCTGGGCTGGCAGGATGATGCAGGCAGGTGTCAGCCACTGCCCGAGACCACTCACTCAATCTTACAAGACAAGAGCAAGAGCGAGTTAGGTACCTAATCACAGTCAACCCACCCACTCCTTCCTTGCTGGCGAGAAATAGAATTGTTTTTATTTAATCTTTATTTATCTCAACAGCCGTTTTCCCTGCCGAGAGCTTGGCGCACAGCGTTGTCAGCTGCCAACTTGAGCCGAACGAACCTTTCTTCATTTCCGCTTCTCATCCACTTCCAGTATCCCTGAAGACAGAAAGACGTACGTACGTTCATGGATGACCGTCCCTCAGGATAAACAACAAGGTCATTCATTCACCCTCGTCCATCGACTGCTGTCCCTGCCGCCTTCGCGCACGACGCATCACTACAGTGACTACCACATCGACCATCGCCCAGTCGTCGTCTCCTTGACCTTGTTGTGCCGTACGGATACGTCGTGCTCCATGGTAGTATCCCAGGATACGTAGCGATTCCGGCATCGCGATGGCTTCAGCCAAAATCTCGATGGCTTGCTAGTCCAACCCAACTGCGAACCCCACATCGCCAGCATCGCCCCTCGGTCACGACGAAGGAGACGACGGCCCAATGCCACCAGCCTTGTTGACCGCGGCATCCCTCGGCGCCCAACCTCCGACCCGTAATAGTACGGCCCTCCACTTCATCGCGTTCCACCTGCCCAGTGGCGTCTAGTCAGACCACGGGTGCTTGCAGTGCACCCAATGACACCGGCAGCTACGGGCTACCTACATCGCTGCAATGTGGTGTAGCCCGGGCTACTGCGAATCTGTTCGGTCCGGACTACTGCACCTCTCAAACACCGTCGTCGGGAGGAGCCTTGCCACGGCATCCCGTCCCATCCCATTCATCCCACCCACTTCACGACCATCAATCCGGCCCAACCTCACCAGCAGCAGCATGTGCCCGGGGTCTCTCCCGACTTCCGTCCTGAGCTCATACCTTCCGCCCGTGGGGAGTGGGTGTCTAACCAGCTATTGCCACGACATTACATGTCCGTCTCCCTGCTGACATAGTCACAACCGCCTGCTTAACAATCGATTGATTGATTCACGGCCATCTTTCTCCGTACAAGAAAGCAACGCCGTCCTCGCTGCTGAAGCCGATCCGCCATGATGCCACCACCCAACCCCCCCACCCACCACTCGTCTGTCTACCTAGGTACCTAAGCTACTTGCTTGTACGGTCACATCCGCCCCTCCCGCCAGCAGTCGTCCGGCCTTCTACACTGCATGGATCTTCAGAGGCGAGCCTTAACCAAGCGAGCCACGTTGCACGCCGCCGACCGGGGTCTTAATGGCCTGTGGGAAACAAACCGCGTCTCTAAACCCACCACTTGCCATGCTTGCCGCCCGAGGGCTTTTCTTACACTTCCAAGGGGTTGGAAGTAACTTTCCCGGCTCAGTGCACCTCGCATGCGCTGCGCTGCATTCACGCAAGCAGGACGCTTCTCAACGCCAACTTGCTGCATGTAGCCATACTACGGCTTGTCTTGGCTTCTCTCTCGTCCAATCCCCCTTGTGTTCAAATAACGGATGACAGGTTGGTTGGGGCTCCCCTCCATAGCAGTTCAGGAACCACCACCTTTCCATCGGCAATCTTTTCCTTGTGTCTTTACCGGGGCAATGAGGGCTTTTGCAAGGGTCGACCTGGCTCCGGTGGACCGGCCCATCCATCGTCCCCTGTCCCGACTGTCCATTGCGTGCGTGCGTGCTGGACTGGAGACCAACAACCAGCACCGCCCGTTCTTGCTCATTGCCGCTGAACGGATGGACGCTTGACAGTTCGCTATGCCTCTTTAGGCCGGGCATGCGGCAGTACTGTACACTTTGAAACTCTCAGGATTACTGCTAGAGGCACTTGGTCGACGGGCATTGGCTCATTGATGGTCAATTCGTCTCGTTCAAAAGTCTCTCACCGCAATGTTGGCTTGAGTTATTTTCTTCTTCAACAGTCAATCCCTCCTACGAACGTCGGGGCTTGTGGGCAAATTTCAAGTGACTTTGCCTCTCCAATCACTTAGAAAAATTCGAACTGAGCGGCAAGGGAAAAAAGAAGGCGGGAAAGCCCGTCGTCTCGGTGCATGGGCGACGCCCTATGACACTACTGAAAGGGACAAGACCACAAAACGTACAGCACTTATCCTGGGAAATGTCACTGACATTCATGCCCGGCCTCATCGACTCCGGCTCTTTCATGCGGGTTGGCGGCTCGCTTCCCAATCCACCGCCGTCGGGCAGCCATCATCCCTCCTACATGGAATGGTCTCCTTGCCCGTCTGATGTGTTCAACCAACAAGCCTGTCTCTGTGGCTTCGTCCCTCATCAGTCAGTCATCACAACACCCTCCAAGTCCCTAGTCCTCGAAGCCGCGCTCCCCTCCCCCCCAGTTCAACCCAACTGCGACGTGGCGCCAGTGCTCCTCCCGCCTCACTCAAGCCAATGGCTCCCAAGCACGCACGACATTGATCACTTGGACTCAAGAACTGCCCGATTTTGTCCCCATTCGTGGGGACTGCGTGGGGTAAGCCTGCGCCAGGGACCCCTTACTCCCGCACCTTGAACGCTGCCTCTAGTCAGTGATGCTTGTGATGTTTGGCAACGCGCGAAAGCTCCCCCTGCTTGTCTGATTTAGAACCTACTTTTCATCCCACCACTGCTCGGCCCAGTTGTGCCCTCCTGGGGTCGCCGTTGTCCAAAACGCATCTCGTCACTCTCGTCACTCTCGGTCCCTTATTGCCCAACTCCATCCGTCATCAAGCCGAGATAAGAGACTGGATGCTTCCTTGCCGTAACCATCAATTGCAGTTTGGACTATTGTTTACACCACAACGACCGTCTCATAGGCGACAACATACCACTGTGTGCTTTTGCTTTTGAGTCTCGCGATACCCGCCCAAGAGACTCAAACTTTTTACTCCGGTTTGGGCACCGCATACCAACAACATCACAATAGCCTACCAAAAAAAAAAAGAACATCTCCAAGCCTATTCTCCCCTGGAAACCACCGTCCCCTTGCGCCGCAGGCAACGTCAGGCTACGTACCCGAACTTGCATTGATCAGCTGCTACTACGAAACAAGGGCTCCCGTAAACACCAGGCCCCGGAAGCATGAATTCGGAAGAGCCAGTCGATTACTGCCCTTACCGGCAGAACCTTGACTGGAACCATGTCCAGACGCAGGACTTCTCCAACGTCAAGTACTTTCAACCTTCAGATTCCGAATTGGAAAATGGTAAGATACCCGCTTGGCGCTGCATTCGATTCTGGTACTTGCGTCTAACTTGGCCAACTTATAGATGGGGACGTATATGCCAATGGCGTGAAATATCCCTCACAACCTGCCCAGGCCTCCAGCAGCAGCAAGAAGAGCAAGAAAAAGGCCAAAAAGGACAAGAAAGCGGTGCAAACCACCTACGAAGAGCCTCCTGTTGCTTCCCCCGAAATCCCTACGCCAGAACCGCCTCAGGACGCCGGCGCAGCGGAAAACGAGTGGCCGGCGGCACCTACAAAGAAGGACAAGAAGAAGAAGAAGAAGGGCAAAAAGGAAGAAGCCGCTGTCGCTTCTCCGCCCCCCCCGCCCCCTCCTCCTACAGAACCAGAGCCCGAACCGAAGCTCGACCCTGAGCCTGAGACCGATCCACAGCCCGAGCCGACACAAGAGGAAGAGGTTGCTGTAGAGGAGGCTCCGACGTCTCCGGTCAAGGCGAAAGAATCTTCTAAAAAGGATAAAAAGGACAAGAAGAAAGACAAAAAGAAGAAGAAGGGCAAGAGTGGCAAAGACGCCGAGCCAGAGCCGGTCGAGAGCTCTCAATCGACTCCTCCGCCACCACCGCCGGCGACGGTCGAGGTCAAGCCGCCAAAGATGGATGAGCCTATGGCGCCGCCTCCCGAAGCCGTAGTCCACACTGAAAAGGAGACTCCTGTCGTCGAGCCCGCGGCCGAGACGGCCCCGGCTGCCGACAGAAGTGTCGACGAGCCGCTTGACAAGGAGGAGACGGATGCATCAGCGGCTGCCGCTGGGGCTGTCGCTGTCACTGCGGCGGCGGCAGCAGCGGTTGCGGTAGCAAGCACCGATGAAGATCCTGCGGCTCCCTCTGCTGTTGCATCGGGAGAAGACAACCAAGATGCCTCGGGCAATGACCCAGCTGCCTCACCAGAACAGCCGGAGACAACGCCCGAGGCAGCTGAGCCGGAACCCGAAGCTCCCGTTGAGGAAGCTTCTGCGGAACCATCGGCGCCGGAAGCAGCAGCGGATGCCGCCGAGGTTCCGGTAGCTGACACAACAGCAGCCGAAACACCTGAGACCACGGGAGACTCGGCGGCCCAAGAACAAGCAGGTGACGAGTCCGAAGGTTCTGTACCTGCTGAGGCTGCCCCCGCAACTTCAGAAGATGCCGCGCCCGAGGAGGTCGAAGCCGAAGTGCAGGCAACACCAGAGCCCCCAACGGAAGTCCTGACGGATGATAACAAACCCGGCGACCCCGCTCCCACAGAGGCAGCTCCTGAAGCTTCTGCCGAGGCCTTGGCCGAGGTCTCCGCTTCTCCGGAAGAGCCTACAAGCGAAGCCGCGACAGACCCGGCTGCGGAGGAACCCACACCTGCCGCAGAGCCTCCGGCTGAGACATCGGCCGAAACCAAACCAGAAGAGTCCGCGCCTGCTGGGGAGGAAGCCGCCGATGCATCAGATGCCGGTACCTCCGTGGTCGAGGCGGCAGATGACGTGCCAGCTGAACCCACGACCGATGCTCCTGCTGCTGCCCCAGAAGAGGCGACGGCCGAGGTGTCCGTTGAGGAGGACAAGGCAGAAGACGCCGCTGCGCCTGCAGAGGAACCGGCTGCCGAAACTCCAGCCGAGACAGAAGCGGAGGATGCCGCCCTGGCAGAGACGGCAGCGGGCGCCTCGGCCGAAGCCGGGCCCATCGAGCCGACGTCCATAGAGCCAGCTGCCGAAGCTTCGGATGAGGCCAAGCCAGAGGAGTCTATTACTGCAGAGGAATCCGCGGAGGATGTCGTCGCCGACGCTCCGGTTGAGGTCACTGCGGAGGACGGTGCGCCTTCTGACGAACCAGCTGTCGAGCCAGTTGTTGAAGCCGCCGCGGATGCTCCCGCTGAAGCTCCCGCTGAGGCTCCCGCTGAGGCTCCCATTGAAGCCGCTGCTGAAGCCGCTGCTGAAGCATCTATTGATTCTTCTGCTGATGCCCCTGCTGACGTCAAGCCCGAAGAATCTGCTTCCGAGGAAGCATCAACAGAGGCTGTCCCTGAGACTGTCGCCCCTGTCAAGAACACGGAGGAGACATCTGAGGTTAAGACGGATCACATTCCTCCCGAAGATGCGTCGGCACCGGAGACTGAGCAGCCAGCTTCAGCCGAACCGTCAACCGAAGCTTCCGACGACCCAGTATCAGCAGAGATCTCATCAGCTGAGCCGGTTTCGATTGATGCAACATCGGAACCAGCAGAGACTACCCCTGAATCCGCCAAAGAGGAGGACGCAACTGATCCCAAGATTGAAGAGGCCGAAGCAGCTGCTACGGATGACACTCCAGCTGCCGACGCTTTTGAATCTCCAGCACCTGCGACAGTCGAAGAGCCAGAGTCCGCTGTCGAGGCAGAACCATTGGTCGAAGCTCCAGCCATGGAAGACACTCCTACTCCCGTAGATGAGGAAAAGACTGAAGGTGCTTCACAAGACGGTGTTCCTGAACCAGCAGTTGAAGAGCTAGAAGATGTAGCTCCTGCTGAAAAACAGGTGGAGGTATCTGCAGACGATCAAGCGAAGCCTGAAGAGTCGGCAGCGGCTGAAGCAGAGATTGACTCCGGAACATCGGAAGAAGCGCCCGCGGCTGATACTTCCGCCGAGGCGCCTACCGCTACGGATCCCACTGAATCAAAGGAGGATGATGCTGCTACTGAGCAAGACGCCAAGGCGGAAACGGATGTGGCTGCACCCGAGACAGCCGGCGATGAGGCCAAGCCTGAAGATTCCCCTGCGGTTGAAGAGCCAGCGGCAATAGCAACGGACACTCCAGCTTCTGATGCCGAGGACGAAGAGAATGAGACGCCTGCCGCCGCTGCCGAACTTACCGATGGACAAGAGGTCGCCCCGGCTGCGGAGACCACGCCTGTCAACGAGGTAGCTCAACCAAACGAAGCACTCGCACCCAGCGACGCAATCGATGTGCTGGCCGAAGACGCACCTGATTTTACGGACGTCACGGAAGCTGAAGCTTTATTAGAGCCTACAATGACAGACGAACCGGAGCCCGTCAAGGAAGCCGACTCTGCGCCTGAGACTGGCGCTTCTAAGGAGCCCGAAGCCGAGTCCCCCACGCCGGTTGAAGCCGAAGCTGAGACTGAGACTCCTATTGAGGCAGACTTGGAGGCTCCAGCCGCCGCCGCAGCCGAAGCCCCTGAATCAGCGGAGTCGGAACCTCCCAAGGCAGTGGATATTGAGGCTCCTAAGACCGATGTCGAAGAGGCTAAAGAGGCCATTCCTGAGCCGGCTGAGGAGCCTATTGCCCCCGAAGAACAGGATGCCCCGCCTGCTTCGGAAGCCGAAACGGAAGCAACAAAGACGGAAGAGCTCGAAGTAGCCAAGGACGAGCCGGACGCTTCCGCGGAAGCCGAAGCCGAAGCCGCCAAAGATGCTGCTCCCGAAGCGGATGCGGTACCAGCTGCTGATGCCACGCCTGAGGCCACTGCGGAAGTTGCCCCCGAGGCTGCTACCGAAGCCGAGGACCCAGCTCCTGTCAACGTTGAAGATGGTGATGAGCCAACTGCGGAGCCAGCCACGGAACCCGAGGCCCCGCAGGAAGCGACACCACAGACCGAGCCCGAGACCAGCCAGGAGCCCGAGGCTTCAGCTGAAGTCGAAACGGAAGCCCCCAAGGAAGTTGAATCTGAAGCTGAAGCTGAGCCTGCCGCTGAGACTACTGCTGAGCCTGCTACCGAACCTGCCGCTGAGCCTAATGAGGAGCCCGAGGCTTTAGCCGAAGTCGTAACGGAAGCCCCTAAGGAAGCTGAAGCTGAGCCTGCCACCGAACCTGCCTTTGAGCCTGTTGCTGAGCCTACTGCTGAACCTGCCGCTGAGCCTGATGCCGAGCCTGCATCCGATGAGCCTGTCAACGAACCTGCCGAACCTGCCTCTGAGCCTGTTGCTGAGCCTGCATCCGATGAGCCTGCCGCTGAGCCTGTTGCTGAGCCTGCATCCGATGAGCCTGCCGCTGAGCCTGCTACCGAACCTGCCGCTGAGCCTGTCACCGAACATGCCTCTGAGCCTGTTGCTGAGCCTGCTACCGAACCTGCCGCTAAGCCTGATGCCGAGCCTGCATCCGATGAGCCTGATGCCGAGCCTGCATCCGATGAGCCTGCCGCTGAGCCTGATGCCGAACCTGCATCTGATGGGCCTGCCGCTGAGTCTGCTCCTGAGCCTGCTACTGAACCTGCTTCTGAGCCTGTCGCCAAGCCTGCTGCTGAACCTGCCGCTGAGCCTGTAGAGGACGTCACAGATACTGGAGCCGAAATAGCCGAGAAGGAGCCTGATTCATCAAAGGAGGCCGAGGTCCAGGCCGATACACCCGAGCCAGAAGAAAGCGCAGCCCCAGAGCCTGCTTCCGCGGATATTGCTGCAGACCCAGCCGCTGCTGACGACGCAATTGTCTCCACAGAAGGTATGGAAAGTTACGAAATCATCAGTGACGGCAAAGAATCTAGCTTTACCGCGGACATTCTCTCCCCCAGGACCAAGGATACTAAAGAAGAGACAGAACCAGCCACTGAAGCCGAAGAAAAGCCTGAAGAAACCGGTCTCGAAGATACAACGCCCGATTCTTCACCAGAGGAGCACACCACTACCGCCGACGAAGTCAAGGACAAGGCAGAAGTCGTAGAGGCGCCTGCCGAAGCATCTGTGGATGCTGCCGAGTCTGATACTGGCCTAGATAAAGCAAAGGCCGAAGCCAGCGAGGCTGGTGCTGCGGCCGAGCCTGAGGAAGTCGCCACATCTGTGGACGAAGCCAAGGACCCCGAACAAGAGGCCACCGCCACCGATACTGTGGCTGCCGAACCCGATCCTACTGCCGAAGATGCCAAGACCGCGGACCCGGAGCCAGAAGCAGAACCAGAGTCTGAACCTACTACCGAAGCGGCCCTGGAACCGAACACCGAAAGCGAAGGTGCCGCACCCGATGCAGAATCTGCTCCAGAATCCAAAGATGCTGAGCCAGAGCCAACTTCTGACGCGCAAACCTCGGAGCCGTTGAGCGAGCCAGCCCCGGAGTCTGATCCCGTAGCTGAGCCCTCTGCTCTAGTCACCGGAGAAGGCGAAGCGGATGTGTCCGAGCAGGAGACAACACCGGAGACTACAGAAGCCGTGGATATTAAACCCGAGGTTGATACAGTTGCTAAACCCGAGGTTACGGAGCCTGAAGCGGCGGAGGCATCTGCAGAACCGGTACCGGAAACAGAGGCTGTTGCAGAAGACAGAGAACCCAACACTGCGCCCGAGCCTGAAGCTGCAGCCGAGTCGCCAGAACCAGCACCCGTGGCTGAAGAGGCCAACGAAGTCGAGGTTGATCCCGCGTCTGAGTCTAAGGATGCTGAAGCTGGGCCGGCCCCTGAGACGAAGGACGACGATCCCACGCTTGAAGCTAAAGACCCTGAGCCTGCTGCCGAGGCAACGCCCCATGATACTGAAATTGAGGCAGAGGCATCCCTCGATGCAGAGACAAAGGAAGCAGCACCTGAATCGGAGGTCACAGCTGAAGACGCCAAGCCCGCTGAGGCCGAAACAGCTCCTGACGCGGAGAACCCCGGGCCTGAGGTCGAGGCAGAGCCGCCAACAGATGTCAACGAATCCGAATCTGAGCCTGTATCAGTTGAAGAGACATCTGAGACTCAAAATCCCGAATCCGCTGTCGAGCCTTCTTCTGAGAATGACGCCATTGTCGAAGTCAAAGAGCCCGAGCTTGAACCAGCCGTCGCGCAAGAAACGCCCGAACTTAAGCCTGAGGAGCCCACCGCTGAAGCTGAGGCGGTTCCGGAGGCCAATGATCCAGCACCCGAGCCTGCGGCGATCGCTGATGCAGAACCCAAAGAGGCGGAGGCGGAGGCGGAGGCGGAGGCGGAAACTTCGGCTGAAGGCACAGAGGCTGAACAAGAGCCTCTGACAACTAGTTCTCCTGCTCCAGAAGAGATTTCCGACACCAAGGAGGCAGAGTCAGAGACCCCAGAAGCTACTGATGTTACAGAGCCGGAGCCTGCCCCTGCAGAAGCTGTCGCAGAAGATGCTGAGGAGCCAAAGCCCCAGACCGATGTTGTCGAGGAGACAAAGGAAGCCGACGCCGAAGCACCTGCTGCTGTTGAGGTAGCTGTCCCGGAAGCTACTGAAGAGCCAGTAGATACCCCTGCTACCGCGGAAGAAACTGCGGTGGCAGAGTCTGCCCCGGAAGCTGAAGAGCCAGAGCAGGTGCCGGAGCCAGTTGTTGAACAGCCCAGCCAGTCGGAGCTTGCCGAAACAGTTGCAGAGGTAGGAAATGCTGCTGTCGTTGAGGAGACGTCGGCACTAGAGCCTGAATCTGCCAAGGAGTCAGCCTCTTCTGAGCCTGAGGCTCCTGCTGAAGCCGAGACTCCTGCCGAGCCAGAAGTAGAAGCTACTACTGAGCCTGAAGCTATTCCCGCTACCGAGTCGGAAGCAGAAGCTCCTGCTGCGCCTGAGCCTGAAGCTGCTGCTGAACCTGAAGCTCCTGCTGAGACTGACGCTTCTGCTGAGACCGAATCTCCTGCTGAGCCTGAGCCTGAAGCTCCTTCTGAGCCCGAAGCAGAAGCTCCTGCTGAGACCGACGCTCCTGCTGAGCCTGAGCCTGAAGCTGCTGCTGAGACCGAAGCTCCTGCTGAGCCTGAGCCTGAAGCTGCTGCTGAGACCGAAGCTCCTTCTGAGCCCGAAGCAGAAGCTCCTGCTGAGACCGAAGCTCCTTCTGAGCCTGAAGCTGAAGTTCCTGCTGAGACCGAATCTTCTGCTGAGCCTGAAGCAGAAGCTGCTGCTGAGCCTGAAACTATTCTCGCCGCTGAGCCCGAAGCTGAGGCTCCTGTTGAGCCTGAAGCTGCCGCCGAGCTAACACCCGCTGAACCTGAAGCAATTGTTGAGCCAGAAGCGCCTGTTCCAGAACCGCCGGTAGAGGTTAAACAAACAAGATCTCTGGATGCTGACGAGAGCCAAGATACGGTGGGGCCGATTGCGTCTGACGCAAGAAAGGCCGAGAAATCAGGTGAGAATTCCCTTCCTTCCCTTGACCCCGATTCCCCCGGTGGAGATGTACGGGAAGGACAGGATGGCCAAGATCCTGAGGTTCCGGACGAGGAAGTCCTAGCCGGTAACCCTGAAACGGAACCTGCGGAGCCCGTTGCGGACGACACACCGGAACCGGATCCTATCGAAACTGCCGAAGAAGATTCTCCTATCAACCTGTCCGCAGCACTCACGCAAGAGGGCCAAGATACTGAGGCTGAAGGGGAGTCAAACACTGTGGTCCCAGAAGAATCTGCCGTCGAAGGATCTGCTCCTTCTGAGGAGCCCGTTGACAAAGATTCCGCTGCTTCTGATGAGCCTTCTGTCGAGAAGCCTTCTGTTGAAGACGCTACTATCCCTGAGGAGCCTGCTGTTCCTGAGCAGCTTGTTGTTTCTGAGGAACCAACTTCCGAAGAGGCCGCTGCTTCCGATAAGTCTGCTGCCGGAAAGTCCGTTGCCGTGGATGAAACTTCTGTTGTTGAAGAATCTGCCGTTCCAGAAGAGTCTTCTGTTCAAGAGCCTCCTGCAGCCGAAGAGCCTGTTGTTTCTGAGGAACCCGCTTCCGAAGAGCCTGCTCCAATTGAGGCGCCTACAGTTAATCAACCTCTTACTGTTGAGGAACCTACCATTTCTGAGGAACCAGCTGCGGTCGAAGAATCCACGACTGTCAAAGAACCTACTGTTGTCGAAGAAGCTGTTGCTGTCGAAGAGCTTGCTGTCACCGAAGAGCCTGCTGTTGCTGAGGAACCTGCCGTCGAAGAGCCTAATGTCGTCGAAGAGCCTGCTGTCGCCGAGGAACCTGCTGTCGCTGAGGAACCTGCTGTTACCGAAGAGTCTGCTGCTGTTGAAGAAGCTGCTGCCGTCGAAGAAGCTTCTGCCGTTGAAGAGCCTGCTGTCGCCAACGAACCTGCTGTCGCCGACGAACCTGCTGTCGCCAACGAACCTGCTGTCGATCACGAACCTGCTGTTACCGACGAACCTGCTGTTGCCGACGAACCTGCTGTTACCGAAGAGTCTGCTGCCATCGAAGAAGCTGCTGCCATCGAAGAAGATGCTGCCGTTGAAGAGCCTGCTGTCGCTGACGAACCTGCTGCCGTCGAAGAAGCTTCTGCCGTTGAAGAGCCTGCTGTCGCCGAGGAATCTGCTGTCGAAGAAGTTGAAGCTTCGTCTCCAGAGACTGCAGCAGCCACCACGGAGGAAATACCTGCTGAAGCGTCTTCCGATAACACAGTACCTGAGCCGTCAGCTCCTGAAAACATCACTCCAGAGACTGAAGCCGTCGGTTCAACGTCTGAAGAGCCTACAGCAGAGTCATCACTGGATGAAAACCCTGTTGCAATAGACGTGGCGATAGAGAAAGAATCATCTGAGGGCCCTGCTGCAGAAGAAGCACTGTCTGAAGAACCCACGACAGAAGAGCCACTTGCAGAAGAAGCTGCCCCTGATAGCGTCCCTGCAACTGACCCTACTCCCGAGTCAATCTCCGAGGGCTCAGTGCTGGACGAGGCTGCCCCTGCAGAAACCGCTGCCTCTGAAGAAGCTATCCCTACCGAAGAACCAGCAGCCACAGCAGCTTCCGACGTACCCGCCGAAGCTTCTTCTTGCCATAAATCTACCACCGATGGCGATGTTACGGGGACTTCCCCAACTGAACCAACTGAACCAGCAGCGGCAGAACCGGAAGTAGAGGCGGCCGAGCAAACGGAGAAGGCTTTGGATACCGCACCTGTGGTGGTGGCGGAAGAGGAAGCACCCGCAGAGACAGCTCCGGAAGATATCACAACCGAGGACCCTGCTACAGCCGATGCTGCTGTCGAAGAGCCAGCATCACATGCGGCTGCTTTAGAAGAAACAACAGCAGCCGAGCCCACCCCTGCAGACCCCGCCCCTGAATCTTATGCACAGGAGGTTGTATCGGCGGAGACAGCTCTCGACGAGGCTAACCCCGAAGAACCCTCGGCATCTGATGAGCACGCCCCTCGGGATGTTGCGGAGCCAGGAGTGGCAAGTGAGGAAATTGCAAAGGAGGACGTCCTTGAAGGATCCTCACCAGCGGACATTGGAGGTGACCATCCAGCAGAGACCGGGTCGCTACCAGAGGATCAAGTTCAAACTGGCGCCAGAGAATCCACCATTGCCACTTCTGTTGAAACCGAATCTTCTGAAGAACCGCCATTACCACAGCCGGCCAAGATCGAGGAGGCAGAGCAAGCTAAGGAAGAAACTTCAACAGCCCCAGAGGGGGAAGACGCTACACCTCAGGAACCGCGACCAACATCTGGAGAAACCGCCCTGTCTGCCGAGGATGATGACACACACCACAGCGCCGAGCTTATTGCAGGAGCTGTCGCCGCTGCTGGTGTTGGTGCTGCAGGGTGTCTGGCTACCGCCAATATTATGAAAGACTCAGGCGATGACAGCACCGCAAGGGAGGTTCCTGGTTCAAACACAGCGGACACTATCTCACGTCGAAGCTCAGTGGATAAGTTGACCCAGACTCTTGCAAACCCGTCACCTTCAAGGCAAATTGGTATGACCGACCAAAAAGATGAGGATGTGGACGTCGGTTTCAACCTCGTCCAGCGGGAAGGTTTCTCGGACTCTGGAACGCAAACAGACAATTCAATTTTGAGTCTTCGTCCCTCGACGCCCGCCGTGGTTCTACCTGAACTTCCCATGTCACCAGCGGCCAAGGAAAGATCAAAGGCTCTCAGAAGACAGCGGAGGGTCTCCATCAAGAAAGCAGAAGAACTTGTAGCAGCTGCTGTGATTATCTATGCTACAGCGGAAGCCCTCCGATCACCCATGCGCCCTTCGTCCCGGAGCACTCAAATTACCAAGGCCACGACCAACTGGGAGCCACAGATCAAGATCAAACCGAAAAGGGCCTTTTTATCGAGGGTTCTCCCCGGGCTTCTTTCCAGACGCAGGAGTACTACCACTACGGGAGCGGGCAAAACTAGCAGATTTGGTACTAACTTTTTTCGCAGAAAAGAAGGATGCAGAGGCTCGTGAAAGACACCGGCGACGCCGCCACTCTTCTACTCAACTCCTATCATCGTCGCACTCTAGCCGCAGTCGAGGCGAAGAAGAAAGTAGAGACGACAGCAGACGCTACTCGCACCACTCGCATCACTCGCATCACTCCAGCCGACGACACCGCACTGACAGTGAACGGTCTCTCCGATCTGGCGACTCTGCCCCTCGCACTCCGCCGGCACCAAAGAGACAGGACAGCGGCTTCTCAGAAAGCCCACAGACCGTCTCTCAACGAAGACACCGGAGCGAACGCAGCGAACACAGCGAGCGTAGCGGCAGGACGGAGAGGAGCGAGCGCAGTAGTCGCACCGAACGAACGCCTGAGGAACAAGCTGCCCACGATCGCCGCAAAGAAGAACGCAGACTTGCGCGTGAGAAGGAGAAGGAGCGTGAACGTGAAGCTGCTGAGCGTGAGCGAGACCGCGACAGACGCCGCGAGAGAGAACGCGAGCGCCAGCGAGAGCTGGAACGCGAAGCCGAAGAAAAGGAGCGGTCATACCGCAAGGGCAAGGAGCCCGAAGTCATCGCCAAGCCTGAGGAGATGGCGGAACGCAGCCATCGCCGGTCTCGCCGCCACAGCACCGCAGAGCACCACCGTCCGGAGCGTACCCTCAGCAAGAAAAGTCCCAGGGACCCCTCACAAGGAAAGACAAAGAACTTTTTCAGCCTCAATGACGAAGGTGCGATTGAATCGAAACCCACTCCCCAGGATCCTCCCCCCCCAGCAACCAAGGGCGACATGCCAACGGATGACAATGCAGGACAAGAAGAGGCAACTGGTTCACGCGGTATCCCAAAGCGGGCCAACACGACGCGCGAGAAGCACAGCCACAGCCACAGCCATACCCGCCGGTCTGAAGACGTCGGAAGACCCAGCAAACTGCAGAAGGCACGCGAGCAGGTTGCCGAAGAAGCATCGCGCAAGGCGACCGATAAACCCAGGTCACATCACTCGGATGATTCCCGGAGACGCGCCCGCGAAGAAGAGCGACGAAGAACGAGAGACGTTGAGAGGGAGAGAGAGAGGGGCAGAGAAAAGGAGAAGGAGAAGTCAAGCGGGATCAAGGGCATGTTCAAGCGGATGTTCAACTAATGACATGCATGTAATGATGATGTTACGACAACAAGCGTATGAAGACTGTATGTTTTACGCAAAGGAACTAGACTATCTGCTTTTTGGAGATTTCTGGGCGTGATTTAGAGGAGGGATGGGATGGACGATTTGCACGACTAGTTTTACGGATAATGTGTTAGGAACCGAATTTACATTGCCCGAACCTCAAACGCCATGTCACAGATTCCGGTATTTCCAAGACTAATACTCTGTTACGTAACCTAGGTCGTTCTATAACAATAAAGAGGTAGGTATGCTGCTGCTCTGGGGAATTGCGCCTCCTTGCTGATTATGTCCGGTGCTACTCCGCCCTCTTTTAATACTTCCCAGTGTTGGCTCCTGCATCAAGCGTTAACTAAATAGTAAAGAGGGTAGGAAGGAATCTATTAATAATACTCAATCACTAAGCAGGCAGTAGCTAGATAAAGAGAAAGGTAGGTAAGGTAGTCAACTATATTAAAACTTCATCCATCCATCCATCCATCCATCCATCCATACGTCCATACGTCCATCCATCCATTCATCCATCCATTCATCCTTTCATCCGTCCACACGTCCAGCCGTCCATTCATCCGTCCATCTATCCATCCATTTTCCGGAGCGACTGCGACTGAAGTGAAGGCGAAGCCGTAACGGAAGTCGCAGGCGATCGGGAGGAGGCAAGAGCAGCCTATTGCAGCTGCTTATCACGGCAGAGCCTATCGCCAGCAGCCTATCGTCAGCAGAGCCCATCGCCGGCAGCCCATCGCCAGCAAAGCCCATCGCCGGCAGCCTATCGAGCCTTAGTACTTGGCTTGCTGAGGTCCGGTAGTTTCGCTGAAGGTTTCTACCGCTTCTCCTTCAGCGTCCGCAGTCTTGTATCAGTCTTGTGACAGAGTCTTTTTGGCATCCTGCTATTTAAGTATCCTGTCTTTATTCTTGGGTGGTGCCATATCTTATCGAGACACGCTTACCTCCCCTGCCGCCGTCGCCGCCATGGGGCTCCCGCCCCAAGCCCCCCAAGCTCCCACCAATCCCTTGCCTGGGACCCCAGCCGCCCGCGCCAATGCCTTGAACGTTACTGCCACTCAGTGTGGCGTAGATTGCCACATTACGCCACACTGAGTGGCACTACAAAGTAGGCTTCCCCACATACTTAGCAATACAAGAATCTTCCACATTACATACACACCCCTACCAATTTGGTAGCACAACCTCAACGATCCAGCCCGACCACCACGAAAAGCACCATTCAACAAGCTTTTCACCAGGAGGGCCCAATTCTATTTTCCCTTTTTTCTTTTCTCTCTTGCCTACCCATCAATATCACCTGAATTAGAATCGAGACAGCTACTACGTTTCTGTCGTAGTCAACCAGACCACAAGTACACCAAGCACATCCATCAGGACGTACGACAACGAGCAGAGAGAATCCTCTAAATCGCTGGTATTGATGTCGACTACCGAAGCAGAGAAATTGAACTGGACTATCCGATCAACTGGGTCGAATCCCCCAGAGCCATCAACCATGCCATCAGTTCGTTGATGAAACACCGCCTTCCTGGCGACGACCTCCCTGGATCTTGGCCGGAAACCGCACCAGAGGCTGCTGCCACACTACGCCACACCGAGTGACAGTTACGGGGTTGCCGGACAAAATAACCCCGGAATCCTACCCAGAGGAGAGGAAAGAAAAGTTCGCTCCGCCAGGCCAACCGCCCATGCCAAACGACATAAGGTTCAGACTCCTAAGGCAGCAAAAGAACTGGGTGCAGTCCTAGCAAAACGGCATCCAGTCTAAGTACTTTCGCCAGCTAAAGACGCTTACTGGTGAGAATGTGCCATGGCAATAGGATGCCCATCACGATTGGGTCGACCTCAAGATCCAGGAGGGGGAGCTCGCCAAGGACGAACGAACTGGCCTGGCGTGCGGAGCGTGCCGCCAATTTTGCCATCAGGTGAGTAGACCGTTGATTCCACGCCCCCAGATCAAGACCATGGCTAACAATGTATTTTAATAGGCAGGCAGAAGCCCGTGCTTACATCCTGAGGCGCTGGAATTGCGCCTACAAGACTGCGGACTCTGAAGGAGAAGCGGTGGGAACCTTCAGCGAAACTACCGGAGCTCAGCAAGCCAAGTACCAAGGCTTGATGGGCTGCCGCGATGGGCTCTGCTGCGATTGGTTCTGTTGGCGATGGGCTGCTGGCGATGGGCTCTGCTGACGATGGGCTGCTGGCGATGGGCTGTGGGCTGCTGGCGATAGGCTCTGCCGTGATAGGCAGCTGCAATAGGCTGCTCTTGCCTCTGACTTTGTGATATTTTGCGATATCAGGTAACAGCAGTCTACCTATATGTATTAGCATGCATTAGCGTATTAGAGCTTATGGAATTGGTCGTCCCGGAAAAGGAAAACCATTGGTTGTGCCACCAAAAGAGAGGTAGTTGTGTGTCTTGGGTAATCAATCCGCCTTTTCTAATTTCCATCTATTTCCAGGCGAAAGAGAACCTTAAATGAGAGCTTTCTCCGAAACCTCGTGGGTAATCTATAACATTAAACATTTTTTCAGTCTCCCTCCCTGTAAACAGTTCCTATCCTCCAAATCAAGCCAGCTGCGTTTCCATCCCCATCACACCGTCAAACCAACGACCTCCACTCCCGGCCCATCTATTTCATCGGCAATCAGAAGCACCAGCACCATCCTCGACAGAGAAGATGGATCCCTTCAAAAGGCTGCCAGCGGAGCTTTGTGTGGAAATCATGGTGTCAATCTGTTGTCAACCCACGATTTTTCAGCTCATCAAGGCCTCGCCTGTCATGCTTCGGCAATACACCACATCAAAAAGATACATCATCAAGAGGTTGCTTGCCACCGAATTTGATACGAACATGGTTCAGGACGCTATGGGGATTCTTCTATTTCCTTCAAAGTCTATGAGTCACTTTAAAGACTTATATCGTGCCCATTATCGCTCTTGGGCAACGAAACAATTCGCTGACCCGTTACATCAACATCTACAAGGTCAGGATCAGGACTTCCTCGACATGATCAACAAGCTCTATAGAGGACTTATGTTCTTTATTGAGGACTATCTTACCAAGGCCACTGCCGCTTTTCCCCCGCGGGAGTACCTTTGTGTTCCATCTGGAACCCAGTTACTCTTCAAGGGTCAGGCAGTCTGTCCCAGATTCAACGCAGCCAATCTTACACATTCGGAAAGAAGGCGACTGCTACGAGCTTTTTTGCTGTTCCAGCTCCATTCCCTCTTCACTAGGGTGAAACCTAGCAAAGCCAGAGGATTTTGCTACATGCAATTACTTCAAGAACCTCAGCCATGGGACAAAGAGGCAATTCAGTGCGTTCACACATATCTCATGTCTCTTTACGGGGCCATAATCGCCCAGTGCAGCAGCGACGTCTGGCTACCCGAGGTTCTCCCAAGAGCTACTTCACCTCACCCCCCCGGCTTGCTTTACCCAGATAGCCTATACGTCGACGCTGACGTCTACGCCTCAACCTTAGCCCATCGCTGCTATACATCAGCGTTAGCGACTTCAGGCTTCGACCTAGCCGCACTCTTTCTTCGAGCCGCTACAGCCGGACAAGTTGGTCGCGACCACCTCAGGGAGTGGTTTACAGCAGCTTACCCGAGATGTTCCGGTGGATCATTCCATCCAATGGGCTCTCACTGGTGCGACTTTACGCGTTTTGTTCGAGGTCATAGTGAATTTGGCGCCAATGAAGAGGATCATCAAAACGCCCCAGGCATGTGGCAGATACTTCGACCCCGACTGTGTAACCTACTTATACAGAGAAAAATCTACCAACAAAGGGCGTGGGTATTCTTCGACGACGCCAGATTCTACCCTTCACCTTCGCCTGGTACAACGCCGCATTTTCCTACTGAAGATGACATGATAAACGAACAGTTCAAGAATACAGAGCTGGACAAGGATTGGTTTACATATCCACATCAGACGCAAGCTCGGCATCGGTCACAAAAGTGGCATAACGAACAGCGGGGGATATCTACCAATACGACAAAGGCTGAAAGCCTTCAAGACTCAGAGCTTGTAAAAGAGTACCAAGTGTCTCTGTCTAGCCTGTTAGGGAGAAAAGGTATGAAAACCCTCCGTCCGTTCTGGCAGTGAGAGAAGGATTTGGCCTGAGGACTGAGAGTCACCTTGACTCTCACTTTGTGAGAGCTGTGCCCGCTGGCTTATATATGCTGATTTTTCCCGTCTAAATAGGGTCAAGCAAGTAATAGATCCGTAGGTAAAGGGTAGGAAAGTGAGCTGACATTGCTACGGTCTACTTATATCTCTCCTCTAGCAAACCCAGATCCGTTCCACTCTCCTCTTCACTCGTCATACTGATCTTTTATCTCAGCCGACATGAACAACTAGCAGTCTAAATGATCTTGTCGTTGGACATTTCACTTAGACTACACCATTCAGAAGAAGCTCGGTTATCAAGTGAACGCAGCGACAATACGTGACCTATCGAAGTATCCCCGGTATAGCGCTGTCTTCCCGTTCTCGGCGCGAAGAAAAAGTATGAAGCCTTGGTTGTAGACCTGGCTGGTAGGTATCACGGTAGCCGCCACGAAGAACTCGTCAACAGCGGCGTCTTCACCTTCGATGCAATGGATTTTCTTCACATGGCACGCAAGGTTCTTCTCCCCAAGCAGGCTAATATAGAACTTACACATGAACAGCACAGTTATGCAACCTCGTCCAATTTGTCAGGTTCCGCGAAACTACACCTCTTGGCAATTGCGGCCATATCTCGCGCCCTTCTTGTCCCCAGCGCAAGTAGCAACCAACGCGGTGCTATAGTCCATGCTCACCTGGCACGTGGGTTTTTCGATTTCACGGTCCTCACGGCGACGCGAAACGCCTGGTCTGTTGGTGTGGCACATCATGGGCTCGGAGAAGGATCTTCTAGGTCATAGTAGGCAGCCCTTGCTCACCTGGCCAGCTCAAAGATGGAAGAATTAGGTTTCAGTGTGGGCTCTGTTCTTCCTCGACGAGGTACGGTTGTGTCAACCTAGCCGACTCCTGTTAGTCCTTAGGGGGGAGGAAGAGGTGCATGATGTACAGCTTAAAGCTTGCATTCAGGGATTGGTCAAATGAAAAAGGCTGGGCAGCATATAGGGAACCTAGCTTTCTGTATTATTAAAGTGTCTTATCGAATTCGATAGCGTCTCTGCTTGTTGGCGTACATTCGCACAAGTCGCCTTCAGCTTTTGCAGCCGCACAAGTGATTTGATGATATCAGCTCCAGCCTCTTGCTGGCATGGCCGCAAACTTCAAGTGTAAAAATCTCGCGGCCGTAAAAAGGGGGGGCGGGCGGGAAGGGTCTCTTTTCACGGTTCTTTCCTGATGGCAGCAGGCATTAATTAATGATCAAAATGGATGATGGAGATGACTGATTCAGGTCCAATGCGATGATAAAAGTCGTGAGCAAGAGATTGGATGTTGGCTACTTGCCGGCGGCTTGTGACGGATGGGTCGAGAAATGATGTAAGAGCTGGGCATGTGTGTAACCTCACCCCGTCTATCCGTACGCTAGAAATGATTTATGTCGTAATTAAAGGGTTAGTGCGGACAAGATTTTCTTCAGTGCATAAGGCAATTAGGTGGGTTATTACCCGGCGATGTCCGAGTGATAGGGGCCGTGCGTACACGCAGTAAGTAACAAGGTTTATCACCAAGATCAAGCAGTCACAGACGGGATATTATCCCGCTGTCTCACACAGAGCATCGGCACTGGGATGCTGTAGGTGATATTTTCTGGTTGATGATGGATAGCAGGGAGACTGCTGCTAGGGCCGTCGTGGCTTGCATCTAGTCGATCCGGTATCGGCCGCGTCCGGGCCAGGGGCCACTTGCCCGGGCTTTCTGGCCCAACACCTTAATCTACTGTAAAAACTGTGTTTTAGGTGCTGTAATACTCTGGAGTAGTTGAAGTATGGCATAGACTAGATGCTACTTATGACCTACTATGTAGTCCCATTTAACCCAATAAAAATTAGCCATACTGCTTCTCTTCTATCCAGTTAGTCTCGCATGTTTTACTTTCTCTATCTTTTATCTTACTTTTCCTTACCAGTAGTGCTAGTCTCAAAATGCGCTATGGCGTTCTACCGCTTCTGTCCATTTTTTCTTTGAGTTTAATCCTTCTCAGAGCACAGGTTTGGGCTACAGTTGCAGAACGCGACTATACTCTCAAGTTTGATCGCGCTTACTACGTCTCAAAGGGTAAATGGGCGTGTACACAAGACAAATTGAACCTTATCAAAACCGGTATTTTAGACGCACAAGATTTGGCCAATAAGGCGATTAGTCTACTAGAAACACAAGACTCTCGTTCAGATGCGCTTATACGCTGGTTTGGGCATGGTAAGTATAATTGTCTCTTACACATATAACATATAGACCAAGTTAACACTTACGGCCTTAGGAAATGCCAATCCCCAAACAGTAAAAGCCCTCTTAAACCAACATTACGAGACTGCCTACTCTGCTCTACCCCCCCCTACAATTCCAGTAGAACTAGGGTTTACTACGTTGGGTCGCCGTACTGTGTTTAAGGTGGCCGCAGGCCAGTCAAAACCAACAGATGACTCTTTAGTCTACGCTTGTCCTCCTCTCAGCCAGAAAAAACGAGATTTTTGTTCCAGGGGTACCGCCCATCAAACTGCTGCTTTTGTTGTAGATCCCTGGGTCCAATCTTGGACAAGGACAGCAATGATTGGCCTTTGCCCAGCTTTTGATACAGCGCCAACTAAGGGTCACTCTACAAGTCACTTCCCAGATTCGGGGGCTCACATCTTGCTCCATGAGATTCAGCATCTAAACAGAGCAACATATCCTAGTCCTGCAGCCGTGGATGTAGTAGATCCAGGCACAAAAAGAGGATGTTATTCTACGCAATGGTATGGTTGATTATATGGCGACCTT
>MU846164.1:0-14335 GCA_030867225.1 Colletotrichum caudatum
TGTCGCGCCGCCCATCGCAGTTTCCGCTAGTGCCATGAGCGGAGCAAGACCCTGGAACGGGTCCGGGTCTAGACTGCCCAGGGAATACCCCTCGTGAGCTTCGTGACAATGTTGAAGAAGACCCTCGTGAGGACCCTGATCGAACACCTGCCCCATCGCAATCGAGCGGGGCTCGCCGTCGGATCCCGCTGAGTCCGAGCCCAACAGCAAGTACGAGTCAAAGCTGGCCGTCGACGACGGCCGCGGTGATACGCGTAACCGCGCTAAGTCGTACTCCAGGCTTCGTATGTATACCGTTTGGCTGTTTAGGGCCTGGGTTTGCTGCTCGTTCGCGGTTTTGATGCTGTCAAGCTGGCTTTTCAGGCCATGAATCTCTTCATCTTTCGAAATGACGAGCGCCTGCCACTGCAGTAAGCAGGCCGAAAACTCCTCTACGACGGCTGCGACGAGTCTCCCCATGAGGCCACTGTGTCCCTGACTAGTTGTATACTGCGGCATAGCCATGTTGAAGCTAGGATGAGTGATTTCGAACCAACAACCGTCAACGTTGGGCAGCGGACATCGCTACCTTTTCAGTCTCAACAGGCAATGTCGGTTCCGGGCTGTTGGTAAGGCAGCTGATTGGCAGGTGGTTGATGTTCTCTCGTTTTGCGCTGTTGAGATGGCGTTGAATTGTGCTCCTGCTCCGCGGCCATAAAAGCTGCCAGGCCCGAAGCGACAATTCTTGACGGGAGTGTTTGAGAGCATAGAAATCAGCAGAGCTTTCCCCTTCGTTAGTCTTCAAACGTCGCAAACATTCTACACCTATCTTAAGACATGCATCGACATCAGCCAAACGGCCCAAGCCAGCAACACAACCCCGGGCTGCCCCGGACGCGGAGACAGACCCAGCACACGTCCCAAAGCCCGGCGGGGCAACAGTACAATAGTTACCAGCAACCAGCTCAGTGGCGACAGAGCGAGCAATGGAACACTCCGGCCTTCCCTACCACGGAGGCCATGGAAGACCCGAATGGCTTCGTGGATATCCCAGACGAGTACCAGGCTGCGGAAAATCCGACAACGTGAGAAGGAAACGGTATCTTGTTCGCCAGCCACTGACGTCCTACAGATACTCCCAGGTTCAGGATCCCACATCGCCAATTAGGTAAGTTAAAGCCTACATCATGGCGACCATCTATAAAAAGGCTATTCATCTAACGTGTAGCTAGTAATGATATACCCCAAACACCGGGCGATACTCAGCACCAAGCGTGCAACCTCAACAAGATGGAGGAGAAGTCCGTTAATCTACGTTCCTCAAGTAACAGTGGCTTCTAACATCGTACCCAGGGTTAATGATCTCAGTAAAGTAGTCGAGCATATCCACCAGGTTGTCACTAAGATGGCTGCTGAGCACAACCTCTAGCAGGATGGTTTGCTTGCAAGAAACTAGACTGCAGGCTTTTCGTCAAACACAGGAGGGAAGAAAAACAGCTCTCGCAACACGAAAACCCTGTGTGTTATCTGTATCTAGCTATGCTCCTTATTTGACCATTTAATGGAGCCAAATTTCTGTTTCGAAGTTGCACTGTACTATTCCTTCATGTCTGAAAGCTGTATCCACTTACGGCGTCACTAATAGCTGCCGGCTGGACAGTTTTCTTTTTTCTGCATCTAGTTGTGGTTTTATAAGATGTCTACTATAAGAATACTACAATTTGCTTGGTTGTTCCTGCTTGCTGTTCACAGCTCCAGTATGCCGTCACGTCAGCTGGTTCTGCACCGTGGTTGGGACGTTACCCACGTAACGGCGCTGCCAGTAGTCTACACCAGAACACATCCGAGAGACAAATACAAATGGGTGAGAGACGCTGCTGATGGCTGGATTGGCGTGTACTTCTGTGGGGCCGTGAGCCCCGAGAGGCCTCAAATGGTTGTGGTCCAGGAGGCACCGAACATCACCATCACGCAGTTCGAAGTCTTGGCCAAATCGGCCCATCCGAACATGGTGCAGCTTTTTGGTCTCTACCTAAGTGACAGAACGTACATAACATATGGGCATGTCGGCTTGGACGTCCTCGAACTTAACCTCACGTGCGAACTGGAGATCGCTGCTGTCCTATCTCAGGTTTGTGACCCTCATCAATTAGTAAAGGCGATTGCCCTCAGTCTTACAGCTTCTTCCTACAATCGAATATCTCCAATCGCTTCCTCAAAGACTCGGGATCCGCAGCATCCGCGTTTCTACCTCTGGCGTTATCAAAATCGGTGAGAGAACTCGCTTGGACACGTGTGCTGCAACTGCAGCTTGACTGACCGTCAAGTGCCTGACTTTGCCACTACCTTAATGCCTGGTGTTGTCTCGGGGACCGCCTCTGTATTGTCTCATCAAACAGTTGCAGCCTTTTTACAGCAAGTTTTGGATCGACTTGGGATCAACATAACTCGATGGTCAAATGATGCACTCGAGTTCCTGAAAGTCTTGAAGGCGGGACATCAGCCTACTAGCACCGTAGGTGTGAGGAAGTGCATTGGTGCTATGAGAAGCTAATGCGATATAGATTGCATTCCTAGCCACATCAGAAGGACCGAATGCCTTGAGACGAGCTGCCAGCCTTGCAGTAAACCACACGATACCAAGACGCAAGTAACAAGGAAACGGGTCTGAAAGTAGCTGTGACGCAAACACGTAGTAAAACTTCATATTTGGCTGGCCTACACCACCAAAGTACTTAAAAATATCTCGTGTCGTTTTTGGTGCCGCTTCCTCCATAAATGACCGGGGTACTTGCATCTAACACGTTTCCAACCATGCTTGTTTCCCATCGCGCGGCCGAGCTTTGGTCTTTCTGGTCCAGGGACATGGACAACGCCCATGCAGAGGCGACGTCAGTAGGCTCCAGATCATGGCTCGAGCTAAGCTGCAGCTTGTCTTCCGGTGGATTGGTTGGCTTTGACTTGATTGGCAGGGGAACGGCTGGGGGAGGGTCTCGGATTCTGTTTTCTACTGAACGGTTTCGTTTGCGACTTGGAACAGGTTGCTGCATTTCGTTCTTCGTTGTTCTTTTAAAATACATAGTGATTCGCAGGTAGGGTAGGGTCCGGGTTTCTAGAAACACAGCCGGACTAGTTACAGCAGACATTATTTTATGAAAATGCTCAGCACCAAAAGCGTATGTCACGACGCGTCCGCTTTTGGATGTAGAGTCCTATAAGAAGACAGATAGCCCTTCTTGAATTTCATCCGTAGCATGCTCTTGCTTACACGCGGTCGGCGTAACATCCAGCTCCCAGGCCACTTCTAAATTCCTAGATCGACACACCCTTTACCTAGAAGATGCTTAGTGTTACTGAGGGAACCTCCGTAAAAGGAGACTGGTCATCACACATCGTCGTCCGCCGCGTGGTTTGTACCATGCAATCCGGCAAGCGAATGTTTTTCGGTGTTCTTGCTCAGAACCAAGAGCCTCAGCTATGGAATTGGCCTGATTCAGACATGCTTCTGTGGGTGTTTGACGATGGCCAGCGTGTTAAAGTGTGGCAAGAAGGTGCTCAGCGTCCTCATATTGTTGAAGGCCAATGCGGCTACGTGCTTGACTCAGTCGTGGGACACTACGAAGCCACAAACGGCGCGGTGTACTACGGGGTCAAGTGGGCCGGATATGAGTGTCCCACTTGGGAGCTTGAAAGCGATCTCTGGATGCATGGTCATCTTCTTACGGCGTATCACGGTAGCCGCATGATCTCAGATCGAGAAGAAGCGCTCTTTGTAGTAGGCTGATTTGGTTTGAATCGGACCTCCGTTTTTTCACTTTAAGGATCAGGTTAAGGATTCTAAGCCTATGGGCCTCTCAACTCTTCAAAATCGCCTCATGCAGCCAGGGTCGGTGATTTGGTTTTGGCTCCGTCTACAATGGGCGTATATCTCTCGATAAGTTGCATTTATTCGCATAGCGATATGTATATAGGCTCAGAAACGAAGTACTCTGCGAATTATTTCATAGAACGGATACTAGTCTATACTCTGTTGCAGTGCACCAGACTCAAATCTCGACGCCAGCCTCATAACCATTCCTCTTTTGCCGAGAGGTTTTCTCTTCCTTTCCTATTTTGCCCCACAACCTTAAGCGAAGCTAGCGCAAACACGGACAGCAAAACTGACGATGTGGTCTGAAACCGACCATCCAATCGACGTTCTTGTGGTGGGTAGCGGCGCAGCCGCCCTGGCAGCCGCCGCCACAGCCAAGCAACTTGGGTTTCGCACGATGGTCATCGAGCAAACCGACAAAATTGGAGGCACTACAGCCTACTCTGGAGGCACTATATGGATTCCTCAAAACACGATCTCTAATGCAGCCGGCTTCAACGACTCCCGCGATGCTGCCCGCCAATACCTCCAAAATTCGCTCGCGCAGAGTGACGGCGTTGGGCCGGAGTCATCCCCTGCCCGAATCGAGGCGTTCCTGGACGGCGGACCTGAAATGGTAAACTTTTTCCGGGGCCTGGGCCTCCGGTGGAGATCTTCTCCGATACCCGATTACCATTCGGAGGCGTCAGGCGCCATGGACGCAGGCGGTCGGACGTTGGACCCCTGCCCGTTTGATGCCGGAACCTTGGGTCCCTGGGCTGATTGCTTGCGTCAACCTGAACACTCTGCTCCGGTGGCCTACTTCCACGATTTCTTTGCTCTCACGAAGCCTTACGCATCCGTAATCGATTTTCTTACAGTTTGCTGGATACGACTCCGGTCCTTTTTCCGAAGCAAAACAATGGTCAGGCCGACCTACATGGGCGGCTCACTTATTGCGCAGCTCTTGGGCATTTGCCTAGGCAAGAGGGGTGCGGCTGTTCATATCAGACTCAATACGAAGCTCAAGGACCTGATTGTGGAGGGCGGAACGGTCTGTGGCGCCGTTGTGGAGTCGGAGGATTCCGAGCGTATTGAGGTGTATGCTCCGCGCGGAGTTCTCCTGGCAGCCGGTGGTTTCGCTAGACGCGAAGACCTGCGACGTAAACACCTGCCCCACATCAGGGCTGAATGGACGTTAACTCAACCCGAAGGCGACACGGGCGAGGCTCTGGAAGCAGCATGCAGAGTCGGCGCGACCACTTCGCTTATGGGCGAGGCATGGTGGATCCCGACAATCATCGATCCTGGAAGCGGGAAGCTGGCGACAGCTTTATTTGAGCTGTGCAAGCCACACTGCATTGTTGTCAACCAACAAGGATCCAGAATCGTTTCCGAAGCTGACCCGTACGGCGACGTTGGTCGTGCACTCTACCGTCAGTCTGGAAGTGACAAAGCCGCTGCCTGGCTCATTCTTGATTGAAACTACCGTAAGCGATATACCCTGGGGTCGCTTGGCCCTAGAGTTGAGCCAGTCGATGCCCTAGCCAACGGACACCTCTTTAAGGCAGCCGACTTGACCAGCCTAGCCAAGCAAATCGGTGTCGAATCCGATGGTCTTTTGCGTACGGTCGAGACGTGGAACCAGATGTGCGACGACGGAGTCGACGGAAAATTTGGCAAGGGTCAAAGCAAGTACCATTTGTTCGTCGGGGACAGGAGTGCAAAGCGGCCTAACATGGGACCCATCGATAAACCTCCATACTATGCGATACAGGTAACTCCGGGAGACGCGGGTACCAAAGGTGGCCTGCTGACGGACGAGCATGGGCGCGTGATGGATGAACGTGGTTGTGCTGTTGCCGGTTTGTACGCGGCGGGAAATTCGTCTGCGTCGGTCATGGGTTCCACATCCCTGGGTGCTGGCGTTACTCTTGGTCCAGCTATGACCTTCGCTCGCCTTGCTGTACTCCACATGTTGGAGAGAGGGAAGGTTGGGGGCGTGTGAGGCTACTCATCGCCGACTCAATGTTATGGGTGTGCGACACAGCTTCTCCAGGCGATCAGAGTCGTCCAGCTTGAGAACTTTCTCTTCTACCGACTGCATGCATGCATTTCCAACTATCTTCAACCGAGATTCATCTAGAAATACAACCAACGCTATCGTTATCGATGATAGATATTACTCTGTGCAATCCTCCCTTGCCAGTGATGCTCAACTCCTGTAATCCGAATAAAGTGATATCCTCTCCTGTTTGGTTGGCCTGTGCAACTCTTTGGGCTATTATGAACATGCCATTGCCAACTCGGTTCCAATTGGCACCTTATTACTTGGAGAAGGCTCGGAACTGTTCTTGAGGCTGTAAATAAGTCTTCGCCCCATCGGAGTTATGCTATTGCTAATCCTCAATATCTTGATACAATAGCTTTGCCCTCCTCTGTCCCGCGGGTCGCTATAGGGCCTAATTACCGCTAGTCTCAAACACTGGGTGTCCTGTGGATCGTGAAAGTATTTGATTGAGTCCGGGTTCTTTGCGGCCACTTCCTTCACGCTTCAAAATGCAATTACGTGTATATCTCTGGTTCAACTGTGGTGCTTGAACGTTGTCTTTTTCGCAGCAAGGATTGCAGAATAGCCGTGCAATTAATTATCAGAAAGTTTGGTTATGACGCCTAGGACGCTATCCTCTCTCAGGCCTCGGCAACGCTCATCTACTTAACATCATTAAGACTACTTAACAAGTTAGTGGTCTTGATCCGTATTCCATAGTCCTTCTCCTCATTGTTTCCTCGACTTTTACAGTTTCTGTTCCCGGCTTGGGTTTCTTGTAACCCTTCCCTCGTTACCAAAGGTGGGTAAAGCCAAAATAAAAGTCTCCAGGGTTCGACCATCCACTATGGGAGAGGTGATATAGTCTGCGGCGTTGACCTTATCCACCAGTCCTGGCAATAAAGGCAGCATGTTTCTGAATGCTTTGTCTTCCGTCTCCCAGATCCGTGCCCGGGTGTCATTGCAATGCTCGACATACCAACTGGGGTCTTCCTGAATGCAACATATTTCGAAGAGGTCAAGCACTTCCGGGGCAACATTATTGGAGTGCAGCGCTGCTTCGTAAGCCATGCGTTGCCCAATGGCCTCCACCATCGCCCTGCAGCGTGGGAGGACGGTAGCGTTAAATTCGTCGCTCCGATGGCCGCCTACCATCGTTGCCACCCTCTCCGACATGCCTTGAAACACGCCGATTTCGTACTTGGCCAGAGAGCTTGTTCGGTCACTTGGACTAGGCAGGCAGTATTTTTGCGCCAATAGTTCTGACGCAAGCCCTGTCCTGCTTGTTAGCAAGAAGACTCTAGATCAGATATGACACACCTACGAATGCTGATGACCAACGTATCACCCTCGGCAATCGAATTTCCTTGAAACGTGGACGCTAGCTCGCTGATCTGGTTGTAGGAAAATAAGCCTTGCCACCCGCATCTTTCCGCAAGCTCGACAAGCAAACGGGACGACCGCACCACCAGCGCCTTGAAAGCGGTCGCAAGGCCTCTGCGGACGTCCGCAGCGTTGTCAGGGTTCGTGAATTCCCGAACGGTCCACTGGGCATAGGCATGAAGAACCTCGCCGTAAGCGAGAGCTTTGAGGATGGGGCGTTGCTGCGTGCTGAAGCTCAGGATTGGGACGACTTGTCCGCGGTTTCCGGCTCCGACCTGTCGACGCTCGCCGTACACTGCTGCGATGCAGCCGGCCACCTTCAAGGCGGATATGCCCATGATGGATAACGACAGTGTTCCCACGGAGACGCGCCAAATCTGGTCCAGAAACCCCGCTCGCTCGTCTTCGGCTTTTGTGGACGGGCCAAGCAGAGCTTCGGCGGGAAGTCTTACGTTGTTGAACATCGTGATGGCATGGTCCAGAGGTTTTGTACCGGGCCGGATAGGCAGGGCCCGCGACACGATCCCCGGACGCATTCGGGTTGAGTCGTTGATTGTGACGATAAATGGTTTGACACCTCTTCTCTCGCCCTTGACCAGCAATTGCGCGAAGACAACTGCTATGCGAGGGAAGCCAGCCAATGGAGTAATTGGCGGCATGGCTTTGGCGGCACCAAAAGCCGGCGAGTGCAGCAAGAACGACCCGTCATCTAGCATTGCTGCCGTGGTGTCGAGGTTCTTAGCATCAAGCCCATGTTCGAGTTCAGTCAACATAAATTCGCCGCAAACCTTGAACTGTCGCAAATCCTCGAGAATAGGCATCAAGTCTGATCGCCCTTCTGCGAAACGGGCGATGGTTCCGATACAGAGGTTCAAATGAATCGTCGCAATCACGAATGCAGTCATATCCCGAGCAGCGATCACTAAGAGGCTCAGTACTGAATAGCAATCCGCGATGGATGGTGACGTACTATCAAAGTGAAAGTTCCAGAAGTTAGGCGAGAGATGGAGGATGTCATCGACCGTCAAGCCTATACTACCCGATTAGACATTTTCTGTGCAAATAGTGCCCTTTGCTCGCTCACCACTTCTTTGGCAGAGATCCTTCGCCCGTTCATAGTGAAGTTGAATATTAGCGCCTGTGGCATCGTAACGACTTTCTCTTGCGACATCCCACAGATCGTCCTGCCAATCACAAGTTGTTAACGACATCTCGCAAGTCCAGGGCCCAACAAGAATATGAGGTGTAAAATACGTGCTCAGGATTTTTGTGTACATACAAGAAAGCTCCTCGATGAAAAGCTCTGGGCTTTAACTGACACATCTGCAATAGATTTTCTGTCGTAGGTCCTGTTTGCGATGGACCTACGTCGTGCCTTAGCTCGAGCCGGAAGTAGCTCTCTTGCCAACTTTAAGTCCGTAGTGCAGCAGCTTTTGGCGATATGCCCAAAAACAGATTATGCCAAAGGTTGTATTTTAGCGAGGCTGCCTGAGCCGAAAACTGCTCCAACTTCATTCCTTGTCGTCCTAGAGAGTAGAAAAGTCCAAGACAAAATGTTCCTTTGCGGCTCTATCGTGTCATCGCACTAGGGTCGGGCTTGTACTGTAAATAAGGAGCAACTCTCCACGGTGCGCTTTTCGACAATGTTTTCACTCTAGTCACGATACTTCAGCCATTCCTATACGTGCCGGCGTCAGCTTTACGTACAGGTTTTGTTTGCCTCTTTCTGGCAGCCACAGCACCTACTTGCCAATCTGAAAAAAGGGTTAACAAGCCTCCGAGCAGCGTTGACAAAGATGGAGCCACAGGTAACCATGGCGCTAGCTCAAAAGTCACATTTAACCAGCGATATAAACGACGTCCGACCTAGTTCGAACTCGTTATTTCCAGACCCCGAGTACCATGACAATGGTCATGAATGTCGACCAAGTCACAAATGTCCTAGCGACAGTACGTGGTATGGCAATGTTCCAACAGAGATCCGGCCCCCACGAAATGGCTTCATCGATCCGCTCGACACAAAGCGAACTGATCACGACTCGGACGTGTCAGCCAGCGTACCATCGGATATCGCCCGAGCTGAGTTTGGCAAGATGGAAATGACGTATGCGGATCTTATATACGAGGCGCTGCGCAGCCAAGACTCACATCAAATGACATTACGGGACCTCTACCAATGGTTCAAAGACAACACCAACAAACCAAAGGATGATAGTGATCGAGGCTGGATGAACAGCATCCGCTTCAATCTCAGTTTGAACCAGGTCAGTTCTTTTTCTTTTTTTTTTTTTTTTTTTTTTTTTTTTTTTTTTTTTTTTTTTTTTTTTTTTTTTTTTTTTTTTGGTAAGGGTTATATGTGATTATTCCGATCATTTTACATTCTAAACCCCTTGTGAAAGCGAACTAAGCTAATATGTACGTGGCTAGGCTTTCCAGAGGATTCAAGGGAGAAGGTCTTGCTGGGGCCTTGTCGACCGTTTTACCGATGGCGTCCAGCCAACACACAGATACCGAAACTCCCAGAGTAACAAATCCTCCACCAACACGGTCAAAGATCGCCACATGGCGCCCTGCCAGCCTGAACGTCCGAGGACTCATAAGGCCAAGGGCAAGATTTTCAGACGTGCCGCAAGTTGTACCGACCTCCAGTACTCGAAGCCCCTTTGGGCCTGTCCGTATCAAGGTCAACACGCGCCTCACTGTCTCTTTAGTTTTCAGGCGCTGGATCCCACGGTCGCTACACAGGTCCCCGGTTTCATGATGCAGAATTCGGCATGGCCTTTGAAAGATATCAGATATCACGCCGTGTTCAAGGACTCAACTACGCAAATGTCATCGTCCTATGGGCTACCTGGAACCCTTGAATTGTCATACGCGTATTAAAAGAATAAGCACGAGTTTTCTGTAATACTCAGCTATCTAAATAAACATAAAATATTCGTGAGGCGCGTGTTTGAAGCTTATTATTTAAGTACACCAACTATCCCCTTCTCATGGCTACTAACAAGCAGGCGACGGTTGAGCTATTTTAGATCACAATTGTAGTTGTCACTATGTAGTTGCTGATGATAAATCATGTTGGGATCACAGGGTATTCGTGTAAACCGGATATCCAGCTTGGGGGTGACGCTGCTAATCGATAGTTATCTGTTACTTCAATTATGCGTAGGAAACAGAAGAAACTATATAGGTATGCCGTATGGGCTGTGATAGGTATTTAGCTGCTGCCGGGCGGTATTTAGCGGCAGTATCGAGTCATGCCCCGTAGCCCACTATCACCTACGACTGTATTGCAACAATTCAATGGTGAGATCATGTTCAATATTTTGGTGCAGATTCTCAAGGGCCCGGAGAGTCTGTTGGGCCCTACGAGAGAAGGCCTTGTACTCATACCTGTCCCTGTAATATCCGCAAGAAGCTGATGGAATCAGCCACACCCGGAAATGGATTATGAAGTAAGTCATCCCTTTGGTACACCATCATGGTTCCCGCCTGTTAGAGGATGAACAAGATCAGGGTCACTACAGGTACCCACTCCCCACCAGACCTAGTCTAATAGCGGGGCCGTCTGGGCACCGTGGGGCGGTCGACACAATGGGGTGGGATAGCCGGCATGCACCAACTGCTCATCGTACCGCAGAACGCAAGAGCTAGTTGAATGATCACAGGAAGAGTTGAAAACGAGGCTGTACTTACGCCGCCGAGTCCGGCTTCCGCGGCGGCAGAAGTGTAAACAAGGTGCGTTTGCTTGGTATAGGATGCGATACACTTCAGGGTGCTTAGCGTCAGTGATCTGGCCTTCGGAATTCAGCGTCAACGGCCATGCGAACTGGACGAGTCCGATCGTGACATCGCCCTGGTCGAACATGCCGAGGGGCGTGTTGCGGACAGGCGAGGCTAAATGCAGCTACTTCCCTCATCTTCCATTGCCTGAGTTTGGCGTACAGTGTGAAGGTAAATTCGGCGTTACCAGCGGAAGATATGGGCTTGGGCTGCGCACGACGCAGTACATCCAAAACCAAGCACAGCAGCTTGCAGCGCTTGAGTGAAGACGGTTCGCGCAGCCGAAAGAGGCTGCTCCATGTTTGCTCCAATCGAAACGGCGTGACAGTATGTCGTTGGAAGTGTGGTGTGGGCTGCCAGCGTTTCTTTCCGATCCGGCTCCTGCCAAGAAACTCACGTGTCGTCATCTAATTTGTCGTATCCTAGAAGCGCCCGTGCTTTGCTTTTCATGACGCTAAAGCTGAAGATCAGGCCCAAATTCGGCGGGAAGCCGTTTACTGTAGCCACTGAACCGCTCTGGTTGTCCAACGTCCGGCAGGGCACTTTCCTGACAAGGGGCGAAATTGATCTGGATTGAGCAATGGATACAGGGCGTATTCCGGCGATACATGCCGCCATAGCCCTTCTCCTCGCCAAGTGGACACTCCCACGTCACACAGCCATGCCCTTCCCCCGACTGATGGACTGCAACATCAGGATACCTACACCAAGAACAGCTGGGCGCGATCACTGGTCGCACCGACGACAGTACCTGTACGTAGGACACCGTGAGCGGTTGTGGCTGCGCCGCCGTCGCCGCAAGAACGGATATGCAAGGATGGGCCACTTGATAGCCTCCAACCCAGTCGTAAGCAGGCCTTGTGAAACAGGTGCCGAATGTGTGGGTGTATGGACAGACTTCCGGCAAAATCTAATCTGACGACTCCCCCCAGCCGGCTTACCCGTAGTGACGATGCAGCTTGGGCCAGTTAACAGGGGATACAGTGATACAGTACGCCCCGCACAGAGGAAACTTGAGACGCAAATTCGAGCCTAAGTCCGCCTCGATATACAGCTTAGATCTGCCAAGGCTAGTAGATTTTCCACACAAGGTTCGAGCATCCAGCGGTTAGAAATCTTTCCTCCCGGCCTAAGGCCATCCAGTACGACTTCAGCGCTGTCGATGAAATCACACTCGAGACCTTTGGGACTATCAGCCATTTCAAATTACCAGCTCTTCGTAGGGCTTGGTGCAAGCTGATCTATCCTGCTTTTTCGCTGCGGAGTGACCCGAGTCCTGGTTTATTCCCGTGACGCTTGTCGACTTGAAGTTTCGAATCAAGGCCAAGGCCAGTGCATGCTGTCGCACGTTCACATCAAGCTTCAAGAGTGACATTTTGATTTCATCTCGGCTGTTTCCTTTGCAAGATTTCTCCCTGGCCGGAGGCAGGCTCGCCATTGTTTTCCAGAACACCACGAATGCACGAAATGAGTTTCGGTTGTCCTAGCTGCGCGAAAACATGGTTGCAAAAGGAGCATCGAGACCAACATGTAGCCGACACAGGACACCAAGTCTTTCAACTCAATTGCAACACCTGCCTCCGCACGTTCAAGAGTAGGCAGGCTATTGATCACCACATGGAAGCTCTTCATCGCCAGAAGCCGTTGGCTTTGTCCTCACCTGGCGCTCGCTTCAATTGCGACTCATGTGATCGTCGCTTCAAGAGCCAGAAAGCTGTTGGTCAGCACATGGACGACCTTGATCATCGGAAGAAGCTGGCTCTGACCTTACCTGACGCTCAATTCGGTTGCGACTTGTGTGATCGTCACTTCAAGAGTCGGGAAGCTGCTGATCAGCACATGGTCGACCTTGATCATCGGAAGAAGCTGGCTCTACCTGATGCTCAATTCGGTTGCGATACCTGTATCCGTCGCTTCAAGAGTCGGGAAGCTGCTGATCAGCACATGGACGACCTTGGTCATCGGAAGAAGTTGCCTATTGGACAGGTGACCAACGACCTTACAGGATATGAACGTCTCATCTCGCAGATCTGTCCAAAATACCTTACTAAAGATGAAGCAAATGAAATACGTGTACAATTCGATAAAGTGTGGCAGGAGAACAACCAGGTCCTATGGAGCGGGACAGATTACTCTAAAACTAAGGAATGGGCCTTGAAGCATGGACTTCAAACACTCACCGTTTGCATGGGTCCTCTCACGGAGACAGGAAATCCCAAATGTAGAAGAAAGTCAAGTTTTCGACGTTGGACACTGTATATGAGAGGAGCGTCGGCTTTGTTTGCGTGGCGCATATCTCAAGGCCGAAGTACGACAGTTTTAACACCCCCACCGCCACATCGATACCATCCATCAGGGATGACAAACTACCAAGACATAGAACGACCGATTCTCGAGGGCGTACTCGGAGATTCCTTTGTCCGAATCATGATGATCCATCCCGAGGTCAGCGGCGCTGAACAGTTTGCCTACGAGGCGTGGCCTAATGACCAGCACACCTCCTGGGTGGCCAAATTTGGGGAATGCCCCGACAGTAATTGGAGGATAGTGAGTCGGAAGAGAGGTAAGTTGGTCATTCATATGCATGACTTAGTTCATTGCCTGACTTGTAGCCAGTGCCGATGAATTGGCGGCCTGTTGGTTGTGCTCAACTGCGGCTATCATCAGAAGATAACTGTCAGGCCACACGATCCAAGGGACAACCTGAAGACGAGTTAGAACTCCCTCAATCCAGGAGCGATCAACGCAACGAAATCCAGCCAACGAAGCTCCGGCCAACCGAGAGTTCGCGGACAACAAACGACTCCCACGGATTTATGGTCCTAACTTTAATACTCTTTGTAGACGTATTTCTACATCTCGCATTACCTTTTGCAGACTTATTGAAATTGATTGCGGTGCAAAACAGACGGCCGTAGCATTGCGGGCCATCTGCTCAACTGAGGCTTTCTCCCCGCGCCAGATGCGTCGATGTCTAAGGTTTGAGCAAACTGATGTTATCACCATAGTATCTGAATCTAATAGCTTGACCTAGGTTACCAGCAAGCCATCGAAGGAAAGCGGGGCTTTGGGTCACGTTGAAATCATAACTTGGGTTTCGGAGCAGGTTCCCACCAGATGGACAATGATAGGAGAAGAGGTGTATGTTTTGCAGAGGCATGCCACAAAAACGACGAGGGAAGAACGCTAATACAAACCTCGTGAGAAAGGCAGTGATCGGAACAGAGAAACGAACGTTCTACTTCCTCTGATGTCTGGCTGAAAAGTAGGAGGACCGATCTACAGCTCGA